>VWZD01002534.1:199978-253750 GCA_013396695.1 Sakesphorus luctuosus
GGAGGCTCAGAGGACCTCAGCACTGTCTAGAACTACCTGAAGGGAAGTTCTAGGCAGGTGGGGGTTGGTCTCTTCTCCCAGGCACTCAGCAATAGGACAAGGGGGCACGGGCTCAAGCTCTGCCAGGGGAAATTGAAGTTGGAGATCAGAAACAAATTCTTTCCAGAGAGAGTAATCAGGCATTGGAATGGCCTGCCCAGAGAGGTGGTGGATTCCCCATCCCTGGAGGTTTTTAAGGTGAGATTGGCCGTGGCCCTGAGTGCCATGATCTAGTAAATGGACTGGAGTTGGACCAAGGGTTGGACTTGATGATCTTGGAGGTCTTTTTCAACCCAATAGATTCTATGATTCTATGATTGCACCCAGAGCTCCTAGCTCAGCTTCCCTTGATGCCACTGCTTTGCACAGTCTTGTCAATTTAGTTTGTACTAAAGTTCTCTCCTGCTGGAGGAGACAGATTTTTATCAGCAGTAGCACCAACTCAACTGAAGAAGAAAAACATTCCAGCTGGAGGCTTGCAGTGTACCAAAGCCCAATTGTTCTTGTGCAAATAACTGTTGTCAAACTTGCTTATTAATTCTAGCAATCTGATTTTGGTCTATTATGTTTTCTTTTCTTACTTCACGATTGGCTTTGCAGTTGAACTCCTCTATTGTGCAGGCTGTGGTAAGTTATGCACATCCAGGTGTGGTAAGGCACTAGACCCTTTTCTGAAAAATGGGCATTGAAGTCTTGGAGTGCTAGATCCAGACCAATGTGCAAAGCAAGATAAATCATGCTTGTGGGGTTAGGTGTATCTGAGATCATAAAAGGGTCTAGAAAAATATAATTAGACTTGTATCAGAAGTTGGTAGTAGGGACTGAGGACTAACAACATGCCGTGCATTATGCCTTTTTCAGCTCCCCAGAGGGGAGTGGAAAATGCTCAGCCTGCTGCTCAGGGAGCAGGACTGCAAGGCATTGTATAAAAGGCTGTGCCAGCACCCACGAGAAATGCTTCTCTGTGACAGAAGTTAAGGAAGGACATGAGATTACTCAAAACATAAAGCCCCAGAGGAACTATAAATATATGTCAGCTTTTTTCATAGAATTTTTGGGAAGTGCTGGCCTGACTGAGGAATAAATCACACAGAAAGCAGTCACATTGTTCCTCAGTATGGATTACATCACACAGGCCTTCCATATCTCTGTCCCTGCCCCCTTCATGCTTTTGCTCATTTAAAAGAACTCTCAGTATTTATAGTCCTCCTTTCTCCCAATGTTTAAAATCTTTGTTCATGAAAGAATAAAATTCCTAAAATTCCTAAAGCCCTGTGAGGTATATTATTAACCTTGCATTACATAGCTGATGTATCTGAGCCACAGAGCAGTGAAATTAGTCACCTGAAGTTCTCCAAGGTCTCCAGAGAATGAATGAAGACTACTTGATTTCTATTCTCTCATGCAGCTGCTAACATCTCTTCTACTTACCCAGCCTCAGGTTCTCTGGGTGAAGATCTGTGATGCCTCTTATAGAGGTGAACACAGAATTCAAACTATTAGAAAAATTCGTGTTTTAAGCTGTCTCTTCCCAAATTTAGGCTGCATCTGAGTTTGGAAATGCTCCTGGCATAACAAAACACTAATGTAAATATAGTTGCTGTAGCCTTGTAGTACTGCCCTGCCTAGAGGATGCAGTGATTCATGAGGGTATCATGACATGCCTCTTTGTTTGCATCCCTCCATATTCTTTCCGGGTCCAGGATGGTCCTGAGGAAACTACTTTTTTCCCCTCATCTGGCAAGTGAAGAACTCTTCCCATAAAAAAGTTTTATAGCAGCTCAGCAGTGCTCTTGTGGGGTTTTTACCTTGCAAAAAGGGCCAGGGCACAGAAAGGACTTCAACATTTGTCCAATATTGGAATAAGCATTTCCTTCACTGTAGTTTTCATCATTCTCCTTCATTTATCTCTCTGCCTCATAAACTCTCCCTTCATTTTTCTTCTTGCTCCCTTACTCAGGTCTCTCAAATTCTTTTGCAGCTTCTCTGCATGAGCTTCTATCTCTAGAGCTCCATAAATGGTCTTGAAGTGCAATATCCATGAGAGATACTAAGTTCAATTAGATCCTGAGCTGTAAAAGGAAATCTGCTTTGACGCACAACAGTGAACTCCTGCTTGGGGCTTACGTATTGCCAAGCTGCAACAAAAACAGTTGAAAGTCCCACCTGTAAGATAGTAAAATTCTCCAGCACACTGTTCATCATGTACTTCTCAGGAAGGTGCTTGAGTTTATGAATGAAGTTTATCATGTATTCGCAGAGAGGGGAACGGTGAATGCGATAGGAATAGTGTCCATTTTCATAGCGTGCATACTCTGTCTGCAATGCAAAACACAAAAGGGCCATGTGGGGTTATGTTGATACTTTAATAACATTAATCACAGTCAGGGATTCAGAACAGAAAAATTACAAGGGCAATTTCAACTAATTTTACTATCAGTAACTATAGTACTTTGCAACAAGGTCAGTCCCCTTGAGAGCTCCAATTTCTTCAGCTTGATTTCTTTTTTC
Organism: Sakesphorus luctuosus; assembly: GCA_013396695.1. Classification (NCBI taxonomy): domain Eukaryota; kingdom Metazoa; phylum Chordata; class Aves; order Passeriformes; family Thamnophilidae; genus Sakesphorus; species Sakesphorus luctuosus. The sequence goes on from VWZD01002534.1 coordinate 202,529, forward strand.
TTTAGAACACTGTGTTCCAGCTTACAAGCAGCAAACCATCAACGAGCTTTGAGAGGTAACTAAGAGGAACAGACCAATTCTCACCTATACTATGGTCTGCATCTCTACTGGAAAAATATTAGATGTGAATAAATGGAAAAAGTTAAGCACTATTGGTTTAGCAAGACCAGGAAGATTCTAGAAATTATGGTAATTGTATGTTCAGGATACAATTTCAGTTGGAAAAGACTAAAGTGTTCTGGTACCTGAGAGAGAAAAGGGTATCTCTGCTTCCCACCTTGGGAGAAGGTGTGGCTAATGTTACACAGAGGGTTATTCTGTTCGCATTCACATCTTAGCTCCTGTATATTTCACATTCCTTTGAACAGAAGCTGAAGGCAGATTTTATCATTTCACAGCAGACCCTTAAATGCTTGTTACTTTCACCCCAGGAACTTGGCCTCCATTCCTTGGGCCTACCTATCCCATCTGCAGATACTTAACTGGACTTCAGGCACGTCTGTCACATGACTGGAGACGGGTCTGGGGGAAGGAATGCAGCTTGAACTGACTGCTGACATGAGAACACCTGGTGTTCTGCACAAAGCTGCTTCTCCTGCATCTACAGCAGCAGGAAGGATGTCAAAGCAGCTCTCTTAGCGGCTGAATGTGACATCAGAAAGAATTTCTTAAATGTCAGACCTATAAATAATTTTTCAGCATAAGCTGTACGTGTACAAGCTCTAAGTCTCATAAAACCGTAAGACTATAGTCTGTAAATTATTAGAGTCAATTAATGGCTATAGTCTATAAATTATCTGTTTAAAATGCTAATGAGAGTGAGGTGTTGCCTATTTGTTTTCACCTTTCTAGACTACAAAGCAAGGGTCTATATTTCCTACCTTTCCTTTGCTTCCCTAAAAAAGTATCACCAGAGTTAAGAGTCTTACTTATTTACATGTCTTCAGAAACTGAGATTTAAGGAAAAAGTAACAAACTCTAACAGACCTTCCATGAAGAACTGAGACAAGGCATGTAGCAGGAGCTGGAGTGATCTTACACCTGCATGTCTCAGAAATAACAATCTGTGGCATCCACCTCCCTGACAAGAAGCATGGAATGTATTTTACCTTGTGATATATGCAGGAGGCAAATACTTAAAGTGACAAAATAGCAACCAGGGAGAGCCTTGCACCCAGGTGTCTGCTTCTTACCTCTACTTTCTCTACCACCTGCTTTCCAAAGGAACACACTTTAGTGGAACAGGTAATGACCATGTTTTCCGGGCTCTCATATTGGCTGGAAACACCATAGAAAGACCTGGATTCATCTTCAATATTGGTATTCAAATCAGCCTGCCAAAAAAAAAGGGTAAAAAAATCAGATGGTTATCAATAGATGATTGTGGCATTTTATCAGCATTACCTTGCATAGCCAAGATAGTAAAGTATTGCAGTGTCCCAAGCTCCTTAAGCAAATGGGGGAATCTGAAGAGTATGCAGTAGAATCCCATTCAAAAAATGGTGATGGGGATTTGCATACATGTTGGAATATCCTCTTACCATTAAAAGCATATGACAGAGCTTGGAGGTACTCACAAAGCATGTATAGAAGCACATAGGAGGCACTGCAGATACAGAGCAGTGCTACAGACAGGCTAGACTGGGCTGCCTCACTAAGACAGGAAAACAGGGGTAAAGCAGCAGCAATAAAGTGTTTTCCCTCCTAGGTATGTATCTAGGCAAGGGAAAAGAGCAGAGAAAAGGAATGTGTGAGTACAAGTGCACACATACATTAGGCTCAGGTACTGTGATATAAAGAATGTAAATAGACAGGGTACAACAAGGAATGTAGGTTGCTGATGGATCTAGCCCAGTTTCACTTGAATGTAAACCCATCTCCATTAGCAGCCTTAGTTTTCAAATGTGGGTACCTGTGGTTGGCCAACCGAAGCCTCCTATCGGGATCTAACTCCTAAAAATCCTGGCTATCAGAAGCTTCCACCAGGGGTCATTCAAACCACAGTTATGAAAAGAAGAGGTGATTCCTTTAAGCTCTGGAAACACAAGGGGTGTGTGGGAATGCCTAGCTCAGCTTCCTCCCTTTCAAAACTGAAAGGGTAGAGCTGCTCTGTGCTCCCCAAGCCCAGGTGCTAGTTTACATGAGCATAAAAGTAAGGTTCACTTCTCATAGGCCACTTCAGACTATTTTATTGTTCCAGATGAACCAAGGGGAAGAGGAAATTGAAGAAAGTGTTCCTGCTACAGTGGATATAGTGCAAACAGGACAGCATTAGATGCTATTCTAGCATGGTTTTCTTAGCCAATATCAGTGAAGGGTTTTTTATTTGATACCTACAGCAGCACTTAGGACACACAATAGCATTGGAATTGGACCACAATAATGAATGTGCCCCTTTCTTTTCCATGCAACATACCTGTGTCTTCTCTATCATAATACTGTTAGCTTAGTTGTCTTAAGCAGCAACTTCACAAAAGGTTTAAGTCAATCTAGAAAGTGCCAGTCAAGCTTTCTCCCCACTTGCAGACACATGAGCTTTCTGCTGCCTTTGTGCCACCACAAAAACTGTGGGCACAAAGATTGCCTATTTTGTTTGATAGCAACACCTACTCAGGTTTCTTGAGGTTTCTTGAGAAACGCACTTCAGAGTTGTTGTTTGATCATGCCAGGTTGGTTCTGACACAAAGAGAGAGGAGTCTCACTGTTGTAGAGCAGTCTGTGCTTCCCCATTCCTCCTGTACTGACACACATGTTTCTGTAGCTGCATTACAAGACTCGCTGAGGAATTGCTCAGCTACTTTTCAGAGGGGTCAGTTCCTTGGCCTGATTCAGAAGCAGTTGTGTGTGTTCAAACAAAGAACGTGTGTTGGGAGGTTGAGCAGTAACAGGAAAAGCTGAAGGCAGGACTGCTTCTTCTAATGAATGCTGGGTTTGCATAACTACAGCAGTAACTAGTAACCTGCTAGAAGCCACACCTTGTTTCACTCTTTTTAATTTAAAAGTTTTGTCCCTTGGCAGTCAGGCCAGGCCATCTCTGTACCACAACACTCACTGTGTGTGCTGCCATCACACAGTAATTGTCCAGACAAGATATCAGAATGTTCCAATGTTCATATCTATGCTGGCAGCATCAGGGATGAACATAGCTTTCACTCTGCTCACAGGGCTCTTAATGGAGAGCATAACAGCATAAAACTTGGAAACAACAGCTTTGTATATTGTCATACCACCTAAATGACTGTAACAAAGTCTTATGCTCCAATGGTTTCCTTACACTGCAGTAGCCTATGTGAGCAAATCCAGGCTAGCTTTACCCGGTAACATAGAGCATAGGCATTACAGACTCCATCATAATTCAGGATGCCAAGTGAATTATTATGGTCATGCGGAAGACCTTGATATCAAATCAAATAACTACAGTTATGCAGCTACTTTCTTTGTACTAGAAATGTACATGTATTAGAGAATAGCAGCGCTTCTCTATTCTGGTCTAGGTTTTATTGAGTTACTGCTACACTGTACTGCAAAACTGTGATACTCATTTCCATGTCAATGCAACTAACTGTATTGTTTATTTCACACACACTCTGACTGTCTGAATAAAGATTAATTCCTTCTCTTCTCCAAAGAGGAACTAGACTAAGAGTCCTTCATAATATTTTTCAGCTATTTCCTATGGAAGTGATAAACACAATGTATGGACACAATTCCACTCTTCCAAAGAAGTTCTCCCACTGAATCAAAAAGAGCAAAGTATCAAGGCTACAGAGGCTTGGTTAGACTATTGCTACATAAACATTCTCTCACTGCAGAACCAGACATTTTCAGAGTCTTGCTAGTAAAGTTAAGGTTGCGTTCTCTTAAAGACTTACTGGGAAATTAAAAAATAAATGGAGTCAATATAAGGAAAAACAGAAATGTGCTAATTCCACTTCATGAGAAAAGCTTTATTAGCTCCAAGAAGCCACTCTGAGTCCTCCCACAATTTGACAAGTCTCCCATCAAAAGGCAGGACTAGAATTTCACAGCCAATTAGCAACTAATTTATCAACATTAAACTATTTGGCAGTAGGAAAAACTGTGGTAATACTGTTTGAATTAAGGAGTCCTCATTGCTCACTGACATTATGTACAATCACATTCCTGGAAGCCCTGTTGCAGTGAAGCAATTGGGATCATGTTGGAACTCCCTGACATTTACACAGCACCTTTTGTTCTAAATCTTGTCCCATATTACAGGCTAGGACTGTCCGACAGAAGGTGGCCAGTCATCAAGAGCTGCATACCTAACACCTGTCACCTCTGAAAATCTCAGATCATAAATATACATACATGGAATTTCAGCAACTCCAGGGAATGACAATAGAAGCTTGCAGTTCATGTCTGCAGGAGAATGGAGCTGCAGCACTCCAGACACATCCTGCTGGCTTTGCAGTTACAGCTCAATTAATTACTGGTTCCCACCCTCTCAAGGAAGGTACTGTCCCCATACCAGAGATTATTTGGCACACACATCAACCTGGTTTATTCATGCAAACTGAAAATGGCAATGATGTACATGAAGATGAGACCAAAGAACTGCTCAGGAGTGGAACTCCAATCTGTTACCTTTCTGTGCTGTGGAGACAATTACCTCCTGAAGGGAGACAGGGCAGAAAACTGAGGAAGAACGCTATTATCTGCCATAGCCAAATTAGTTACTAAATGTCAACTGCACACTGAGGTAATTCATGAACGGATTCAGCTAAACTTCTCAGGATTGCATGAGAACAAGATCATATTGCACACCCTGAGGTCTCTGATGGCCAAAAGAGCTACTGCATTTAACTTAATTTCTAAAAATGCTATGGCCTTCATGCCTAGATTTCTATGAGCTCCCCACCACATCTAGGCCATCAGGACTAGAGACACATTGCTGCTTTTGGAAAAAGACTCTTCCTTTCTTTTCACTTTTCAGAGTTTCTGTCTCTAAAGAAAACCTTGTGTCAAAGCACATCCAATCCTGGGATGAGCACAGTAAGGTCTGATTTACTTTGTCCAGGACATTCCATCCCTCAAAGATGCAAGGAAATAGCAGCAACCATGGTTCAAAGGAAATTCATCTTCCCAGCTCTCCATCGAGCAGGGAGGTTAATCTTCACTTAAAAGTCTGGAAATGCCTGGACATGTTTAATACATAACTGGATGTGACTAGAGCCCAGATGCCTCAGCTCCTCATTGGCAAATGCAGTAGTATGTCCAACAACAAGTTAAATAACTCTTGAATAAATTCCTTACCCCAACCTATGTAGTCAAAGGAGACATAGGCAGGATTTAGGAAAGTCTCACTGAGGGGGCTAAGCTGCCTTGCCCCCCAGGCTCCTACCAGCCACTGCTAGCAGCAGGGCAGGCCTGTGGCAGGGGCAGCAGCAGCATTCAGGCTGTTGGGTGGTGTCCAGCAGTCAAACAACTATTCTCCATCTCTTTAAGGACAAAGGTAGATGATCAAATTGATGCAGTATGTTCCAAGCCAAATGTGACTTATGAGCCACCAGCTGGACCATACTACTTTATCTGACAAACTCAAGATTCTTGCTTTCTGTCCAAGAATTTACAGATGCACAAACCTGTGCACACTCTGGCATAACAGCAATCTGACATGTCTGGGATGTATTCAACTTACTGTGCAAGCTCAGCACAGATGACACACTTATCCAAAGCTTCCCTGATGACTTCCAAACATGCTGAAACTATAATCACTGAGGTATCTGTGATGCAGCACATCTCAGAGATCTACATACTGCATGCAAGAGTGATCCTCCTGTTTTGGGGGAAACACCTGAGATCTTCTCCTTTCCAGAGAAGTAAGCAGAACTCTTAAATACCTACAAGACAAGATTTCTAGATGAAAGAGAAGGGATTTGTTCAGGGAAAAGCATAGTATCCCCCAACGAGTTAGTATTAGTTTTCATTTTTTTTAATGTTAGGCTGTGTCTGATTCCCTCAGCAACTGAAAACAGCTCTGATGAACTTGAGTGTATCAAGTAACTTCTGCAATCCCAAGAAAGAACTACAGAAAAGATGGCACTGTGCACTGTCCTAACCACATATTAAACCAAAATTTTTGTCTGTTCTTTGGCGGGAGTGAGTTTCACAACTGATTTCGAGAAAGGCCTCATTCCCACTAGGATGGGCCTGTGATTCAAAAGTTCTTTGAAATTCTTCACAAAGGGAAATGTGGCCTTTGAGAACTGGCCTTCAGTTTATCTGAGGCTTTGAAAAGCAATGATTAGACAAGAGTCCAAATGGCATTACATGCCATGAGAAACAATAGCTTGTGGTATCTTGCACACAGGTACCATGTGGTCAATGGAAAGGCATATGCTGAACAATTCTTTAAAGAACAGTCCAAACTTGAGGCACTGCAGCTTCAGACCTTCAAAAAAGAGGGAAGGGAAGAGTTCCCAAGCTAGTCAAAGATAGCCTTGCTAACAGTATGGGCAGCTGTGATCTAGCTAGCCCAGCAGGATTGTGCAATTTTGACACCCAGCAGATAAGATTCCCTCAGCAATTCTGTTTTTCAATCTGCTTTTTACAGCCAGCAATCTCTATACTGTTGAACACTGTGCGGAATAACTTCGGTGAAAGAAGGGCCATTGGCAGAGTCCCCTTACATAAGGCAGCACCATAAGGTGGTGCTGGTGAAGGCAGATGAAACCAGTGCGTGCAAAGATCATAAAAACCTCTCTTGTTACCCGCTGTCTTGTTTGCTGCCTCAGAACAAATACCAAGGACAGAATGGACATGGGGACAAAATTGCCACCTCCTTGCTCCCCGAACAGTTTCTGCCAGGTCAGGACTGAAGGCACACAGTGGGCAAGGCAGGGTGTCAAGGGAAATTTGCACTGCCGCTTTTTTGACTGGATTTGCTTGCAACGGGAGAGAAGCCAAGTGCAGGACATCAGTCTCCAGGCCACCCCTGCAACATCTTCCACGGAAGTACAATATATTTAGCTGGAAGAAAACACTCAGTGATTTGACAGGTTCAGCTTGCCTTGTCTCTGAGAAGAAATTACTACGTATATTGGCAGGACAGGTCTCCCAAGAAATTCCCCTGATCCACTCATCTGCATGTGGCTGCTCTGTACAAAGTACTGCCTGTCCTGAATTCCTGGTTTGTCATTTTCCTTCTGCCCTCCATCCAGAGTCTCACAACTACTGAAAGCTTTAAGATGCAAGTGCACTATTCTACTAATGTGCAAAGCCCTGAAAACGCCTCTTGCCCAAACTATTAATAACGATGCATATAGGAGGAGTTCACAGGGAGAAGCAAGTAACAGGTGGTTGAGATAATATTACACTGGAAAAGAGCAGAGCTGCCACTGCCCATGTGTTGGGAGGCTAATGTCTCACATTCATTGTCATGTGCTAGAATGCACTTGGAGCACAGAGAAATGTCACACAGATGTCATATACTACCTGCCAATGCAAGTCCAAGAGTTAGTTCATAGTACCAAATTTTCAATGCCAAAATCAAGGAAGAATTGCAAACACTGCTTATGTTTCAAACTAATCAACTTTTAGCTATTGTATAAATAAAGCACCAATGAACAAACATGAACATTTCTTTCTCAGTCATACCAGATTCCAAGTGCCACCAGTGATGTCAAGAAACTCCAGCCCTGGTGTTTATAGAGTTAGGCTTATGGTGCACAACAGATCAACTGGTATATTCAGTGCTTAGTGCAGCAATGACAGGTTTGAGTGTAAAGTTCTTTAAGCCTAAAACTGTGTATATAGAAACCCAACTTATTAATTCCTTGATTTTTAAAGTCTTTGTCATCAGCAACCGCAACTTCAATTCAGAACCTTTGAAAAATCAATCTTATCTTCATGTCTCAAAACATTCCTCCCAGTATTTAATTCTACACACTAAGTTTAAGGTCATCAGTAATTTGCCTTTGGATAATATTTTTATCCTTACGTGATTCTATAAATTCAACTGTGTAGTGGTTGCTTTATCCAATACATCTTTGAACATCATTAGTATATTTGTAGAGTTATCCAGAACTACCAGGCAGTAAAATGAAAAGGTACCCTAGCACATACTGCTACAGTTATAAAAATGCAGAGGGATATAAAATTTTCTGCTGAAATCTAGTTTTCTTCTGTCAAACCTTTTTTTAAAAATCACATTGCCTTATCTGTGAAAATGTTTACTTATTTATTTCTTGAAAGCCTTAAAGGCTTCCATTCAACCAATGACTTGACTTGTAAACTTTGCTTATTTCTAAATGACAACCTGCAATGTTGCCACCAATAAAATACAATGTTACTCCGGATGGGATTCAACAATGCAAGGGTACCAAAAGAAGAATCAGAATGTCAAAATATTACACCAAGCCCAGAAATATTACTGTCCTTACAAATGCAGAATTGCACATTGGAGTACAGGTGTTTCAAATGCTGTGTCACATCTCTTTATCCAAATTCCAGTGAGTTGATACTCTCTGAACACCAAATACCTCACGTGGGCCCAGAGTCCAACTTAACGACATTCCACCTAGTAGATCTTTCAAAAGCCTGATATAGGTTGGTCTGACATGATGCATAGGCCACATTTATCCTTCTAATACTAAAAAAGAAATTATCACAATCCCCAAAGTGAACCACAAAAGCAAAAAAGCACAGTCAGTTTTGATAAATAAAATTGCAGTTGCACCACATCACAATTTCATGATGATTTCTCTCTCAAGTCAAGGATTTTAAAGTGGTTTGTTCTCTGTATGTAACATCTCCTTCTAAGCTCTTCCTTTCAGTTCCTGAAACTTCCTAAGAACAAAAGGTAATCACTACCTTTCAAAGGTACCCTGTCAGAGGATCTGATTCTCAGCAAGGTGCTGCTGTCTCTCTCAGGCAGAACAGAGCTCATTTGTCACCTTTTGTTATCACCTTCCCAAGCAGGCTTTGGTGTACTTTGACAGAGGCTAATCCCAAGAGGGGCCCAGCTCAGAAGCACAGAGTCTGGAAATAGTAAAATTGTCTCCAAGAATTACTGGGAACCAACGTTCTAGGCACAGACACCTGAGCAGCAGACTCCCAGCCAACATTCTCCAATCATTGCTGGAAAGAAACCAGCTTGGGACAGCTGGGAAGTTGCATCTCAAGGCACTTAATTTTTCCTTCTGAAAGCACCAGTTAGGAGGCTTTCTAGCACCAGTTTGCATGAAGAATATGAGACATGAAAGCTCATTTCTCATCATCTCATTCCTGACCTGAGGCTGACTTAAAAGCAGTAAACTCAAGGCTCCAAATCCCATTACACATTCCCTCAGCCATCTAGCATGCGACTGCCCCAAGATGCTATTATTTTTAATTTTGTAATACTTATGATAATATCAGTCACCAAAGCTATTTTGTTTGTACCCTGAAGCACAATGGCACAGCTTTTGCAAATTTCAGCTAAATCACAAAAATCCAAATTGAGTAAGTCAGCTTTTGCCAGGCTGATTTCTGCCAACTTACCAGAAGTCATTTCAGTAATATATTATCAGCATAGTCCAATTTCATTATATGTCTGTCTTATCTTTTGTCTGCCCTAGTGCCAGCAGTAAACATGCATCTGTAAATTATTAGTACTTGGATAATACAAAATGCAGCTAATGAGACAGGAGAAGAGATGGAAAAATACTGCTTCTAACTGAGAAGTTACACAACACTGAGAGAAGTGAACACATATGAGTTTGCAGAGAATAACTGCCTCTGAATTCCTTACTTATACATAAATAAAAATTCTAAAGGGCCCAAGTCACCATTAGCGAATACAATCTCTGGACAGTAGTCAAAAACAACTCTACAGATGATAATGTAAAAGATACAACTTGCTGCAGGCCAGGAAGTGTGCCTAGTGCAGTTAGAGAAAGATGTCCAGTGATGGTCATGGTTTATGAAGTTGCTTGCACAGGGGAAAAACCACTGAGAGGCACCTAATGAGGTCACTGCTTTTAAAATGGAAACTTCAGAGCAAATGGAGACGCTAAAAAGGGTCCTTTTCTTACCCAGAATTTGACAAGGAAGAAGGCATTAGCTGGCCCCCTTTCAAAGAGCTCCTTCAGGCCGCCTTTTTTCTCAGGGAACTTGTCATAGATCTGCCGGATATCCACTGCCTCGAGGTAGGGGTCATTGTAGCTGGGACTTGACTGCCCAATGTGCACAAACAGGTGTTTGTTATACTGCAAGAAGAGGAAAAACAAGGAATTAGGAAGTTGTTCAGTATCATTCAGTACATACTGAACATTTAGTGTTCATCACAGAAGACTGCTGGAAGTCAATGAAGATTTGACAGCATTTTCTAAAAGCACAGGAAAAATTAAGAGAAATCTCTCTGTTAATACAAGCTCATGCTGTTCTTTCCTTCGTATCAATACATCCGTGCTTCTTCCTACTCTGAAACATTATCATTGTTTCTTTTCTTCCTATATTCACTCCTAAGCCATTGCCTCATGCTGCTGCTATATAGCCTGAAATAACCTGAGATACAAAGTGTTACCTGTGACAGGTCACTCAGTCAAACATCAGTGCTTCTGTCCTATTAAGAGCCTGAAGTTCCACAGCAAGGTACCAGCCAAATAATTTTACCTTTTCTGAACTTTCCTATCTCAGCCCATCACCAAAGTGTATCTCAAGGTGTAGTACCACAAGGTTTAGTGAGACAGCCAAATCTTAGCACTTCCATTTTACAGGTGGCACCGTGGAAACCCATTGATGCAAATTCATCCCAGTTGCCCCCAAACTGAAGTTCCTAGCACACCAGAGAAATAAGAGGCTTTATGTGATCTTACTATCATCTGATTTTGGGTGCTGTATTGGAGTATAGGGGTGGTCCCATGGCGTAGTGGAGAGCACTCTGGTCTCCAACTCCCAAGGTCGTGAGTTCGAGTCTCAGAACGGACCGCCCCGGCAGTTCAATGCCTCCCTGTCATCCCATCCCGTCACATCTCGGATGCTCAGCAGGGTCAGCCCTGGTCAGTACCGGGTGCTGTGACAGTCCCAAGGACTTCACTGTCACTGTCCAAGCTCGCTCGGCCGTGGCAAATGGACCTCAGGACTGAAACGGTGGGGCCAGTTCTGTGCACGCTCTGCCTCACCTAAAAAATCCACTGTGCAGGCTGGAAGGGCACACCCACGTGGGGAGAGCCCTGCCCAAATCTTCGTTCGCGAAGATTGGCCATTATTATTGGAGTGTATCTTACAAGGCTGAACATAGGCCAGCAGGGGCTTATGACTTCAGTACCTTGAGCTCTGGTGTGTGAACATCCCTGACCCTGGATAGGGAGACCAGAAGCACATAGCACAGAGTCAGCTTTATCCCTGTCAATCCTCTAAGAGAAGGATTTGTGGTGTTTCCCAAAGATGGCTTTCTATTCTCTGAAGAGCAATGAAGCAATTATTTCCATTCACATAGAGTAGTGTAACATATCCATGAGGAACAGCAGCTATCTGAAGACCAAAAGTTAACGAGGGGTGGAAATCAGGTCTATTTCTTACCGTGTCTTGGTCTTGTTGTTGTTCCAAGAATGCAGAGAACTCTAACATCCAAAGTTTGGAGCTAGCAACCCTTCGTCCTTGCCAAGCTGGTGCTGATGGCGAAGGTGAGAGGCCGGCAGGAGACTCAAACCCTAAGCACACAGGATTTATGTAACAAAATTTAGGAAAAGTTGGTAATAGCTTTCCAGCAGAGCACCTACTGTCAAAGCAGACTCATTATATTTTCTTGTAACTTCATTCATCATGCAAAAATATCATTCATAAGGTCTCCAGTCTATCTCTGCTCTAAATGGCTTCTTAATCTGCTAGCACAGCACTATCAGGGTAGATAATGACATAAAAGACAATCCACCTGGTTTTGACACCAGAGAAAACATGTTCAGCAATTTTAAGAGGACCTAGATCAAGTCCTACAGGAGCAGTGAAATAAACTATTTAGTATCAGAATGGAGCGTCACCATTAAGCTCTCAAAACAGGGAAGATGAGAAGGAAAAGACATTTGTTATTCCACTTACTGAGAAATTAGGAAGGCAATCATGCTATGATGGAAAGAAGTGGTCTAGAACAAGAAGTATGGTGGAAGAGCAGCAGAGATATGTAAACTTCTGCTGAACAAGAGGGGGAAAAACCACCAACACAACCAATTAAAAAAACAGGGAAAAAAATTTTGTAAAATATAACAGTATTAAAAAGATTCAGCTCTCTCAGAATGGGAATGGGTAATAAGAAGAAATCATACAAATCATACAAAAAGTAAGTTTTGGCTCACTGAAATGCTTCAATAGGTAATTTCTTTTATTTAATTTTTAAACTTTTTAAAGTGTTGGCTGTTTTTGAATTTAGAATATAATTTCAAAGATATTACATTTCCTTACCTACCTGGTAATGGAAGCGGAGGCTGTACAGCATAAGGTTGTTGAGAAAAAGGTTTCACACTACAGAAGTACACAAAAAAAGGTGGTTAATAAAAAAAAAACAAAGAAACTCAAGTATTTTTGACCAGTTGTTTCCACAGATTAAATCAAGTATTTCTTCTGAGGGAAAAAGTTACATAAGTGTCTTTTGGAAATTATCTTTCTGTGTAGGCAAAAGAGGGTCATGGGGAAAGACTCAAAAAACAGTAAGGGGCCAGGATTGGATTGATTAATATTTTCCTGCAGGTGTTCAGCAGTGTCTCACTCCAGATTTGTTTTCCAGAGATCCTTTTATCAGCCTCTTAATACACTAGTGTCCATTTATTTATCCTTTTCTTTCAACTACAAATAGTTCTAAATTTATGCAGGTGGATATAGGTCTGAGCTGGATGCCTCTCAGACTTTTAAACCCAAATTTAGAGACATTCAACACCCACAACAGCTTTCAAGACAGCTCAGCTCCATTTTTTTAAACTACTGCAAGAAAAATGAAGATCTGGAGACATCATCTGACAGCAGCGTAGCAGATACTTCAGCCTCTGAAAGAGCCTCTCACACTGATGCTTCCACGTTCGCTTTCTAACTAAAGGTATAAATCCCGTTTTTTATTTCTCCTAGGATAGCTTTCACTCTTTTACTACACATTTTCCCCACAAGATTTTTTTTTAGTATCTTTTTTCTGATCTGCTCCACAAACATTAGCAACAGCATCACAAAAGAGCAAGAACACATGGCTTGGGTGAAGAATATATGCCCTTTCAGCTGCTTGTCCTTAAATTTGGCTTAAATTGCTCCTGGCAGGTTATGCGATAAAAGGTGTGCTTCTAGACAAAGGAGCACAGGGAAACAACAAACAGACCAACCTGAATTACACTCTGACCAACTACACTCGGGGGCCATTACTAGTGTAGTGAACCATTAGCGCATCAAAGGCTCGTCTCCAATTGTGAAACCTGCCCAGATAGCCAGCTGGAGAGTTTCACAAACCAGGCACCCTGTAAACTGAGGGGAGTTACTGCCCAGGTGGTATGGGACAAGTTGGGATTGCAAGGCAAGAGTTTTGGGATTGCACAAAAGTTGCTAAGAAAATGTTTAGGGAGAACATGCCAATAAAAGGTGCCAGTTGTCTGTGCATGCCCCACACCTTGTCAGTGCAGTCTTTCCTATCTTCGCACTGAATTCTAATTGTTTTCCTTCATGAGAGCTCTCAGTTATGTGTGACTGTTTCTGGAACGGCAACAGCAAGTGAGGGTGTGATCACTAGAGATTATGACCCAGACTAGACAGCGAGTAGATGGTTTGGGAGTCAGCTCTGTGTGTCTCTGGGGTTGAGAATGCTTTCAGAGGCACCAAGAGGTTCAGGCCAAACAACAGAAAGACTTTGGAGTCTGTAGGTCAACTGAAAGATGAGTCTGTGTGAGTGTTTGTGGGAGGCACATCTGAGAAAGTGAAGATGCAGCTACTGGGTGGACTGTGTATCTAAGCCCAGCTACTGGAGAGATTCACAGTGTGTGTTTGAGTGTGTGAGTGAGAAGGCTGCACCAGCAAATGGAGTGGGGCTGTGGCCTCTGGGGCGCACTGGTCTGGGTGCCAGCACCACGGATTCTGGGGCAGCTGTTGCATGCGACCACAGGGCAAGTTTATTTCCCACTACACTAACACACTTTCATCCTCATCAGCCAGACAGGACAGGATGAGTAGTGGCTGTATTTGTGGGAGTGCTGATTAGTGCCTGTGCTGTTCTGAGTGGCCAGACATGTGTACAGGCATTTGTGTGTGTAACATGTGTGTACACTTGTGTGTGTGCCTACTGGGGACACATGCTCAGCCTTGCTACTGGTGGGATTTGGGAGCATGGAGCTGCAATACCCTCACCTCTAGCAGGCTCCTACATTCAACAGCTCTCCAAAATAACCCATTTTAGGCTGCCTGGGTCATGGGGATTGGTAAGGCATGTAACCCATGTTGAAGGTACAATATGAAGACACAGGGTTTCATCTGTTTAGGATTCTTTCATGACTCTCAGTTTGTCTTCAACCCTGGGCCTTAAGTCTCAGGTCCACAGTCAAGGCATCTGCCTTACTACGTTATCTTAGCACTTTATAGATCTTGTAATAGCTAATGGTGTTCCTCAGGCAGCAGAGAAAGCAGCAGAAGCATCTGATTTGGATGCTCACATGAAGGAATACTTACTCTTGGGAAGATCCAGCTTGGCCTGTCAAAGCTCCTTGCCAAAACTGCAAAACAACAACATACAAACAAAAAGTCATCACTCTTTGAACAGAGATAAAAAGCAAGGCTTGGTGCTTTCTGAGGAAAGAAACTGCAAGCTCACAGACTTTTGGAGATGTGACCTGAGAATGGAGGTACTGACTCACCTTTGCTTTCTTTCTGCACACCACTACTGCTGACATGGAAGAAACTGATAGTGCTCTCTAATGTAAAATATTATGCATGTACCTGTGCCTCCATCTCCAAAATTTTAATAATATTCAGTCTCTTGAAAGGACCATCTTCCCTAGCAGAGCTGGGAGGCAGATATCAATGCTCAGCAAAAGCTCGCTAGGCCCAAATCATAGTTTAGAGGATGCTGACAGGGCTTCCCCATTAAGGATCTTCTCTAAGGGCCATCTGTTTGTGATCTAAGCACTCAGGATGAGCTTGAGAGTTATAATTTTGAGAAAGGGTCAGGAAGGTCTACATTGTTTTAATTCAACAAGATCCTGTACTAAGAAAGTGATGCAGACGCCTAAAAACATTTCAGGTATATGAAAATCCAAAGGAAATTATTGTTCTCTCACTTGTATCATTAAAAACATATATAGTGAAACAATTCTTTTACGTCAGAGTGAGCAAAGACTCAGACCCACACTGTTGAAGCCATATGATAGATTTATTCTACAAAGACAATGCCTTTTGACCCATTCTGTCTGATGTTCCCAGGATTTTCCTGAGTATGTTCCAACACCCTTTCAAATACTCAAATGTCTTCAGCCAAACCACCAAGACACTGATTCACTCACCCCAGAAACTGCAGGGTAGGCTGGTCGTGGGAGACCAGGCAAGGCCATTTTGCTATGGAAGGCAGTTGCAGAGATAATCTGGGCAGATGACATTGTAGCCATACTCTGCATGGCTTTATCTTTAGCTGCCTGATCCTATGGGCAAGGGTAGAAACAAAAAAATCAAGATTATTATAATGATTAACAAGTTGCCTACTCTAATGGTGTATAACCAGTATTCTCACCAGCTTCTTTATAGGGAAAAAGCACCTCTGAAAACCTGGGCAGCAAATTCACCAATAAGAGTCCTAAGAACTCTTAAAATCACGTAAGTCTTTCATTCATTACTATAGCTTCAGATGTGATAAGTCATCCTTTCTGAAATGCTGGTTTAAAGAATGTTAAGCATTTATCCATTCCATAGCTTTCAGCCACATGGCTGAAAAGTGTTTTGTTGTGGACAATACAATCCTAGTTAACTCTTGTGTATTATTAATTGGTAGGACTATTCAATGGGAAAGACTCTTTATTATAAAAAAAAATCCTCTGAAGACAAGCTCACAAAAACACATTGTCATCATCACTGCAAAAAAAGACTACCTTAATTTGAGACTGCACTAGTACCAGGTAGAATGGATAATTTTATTCCCATCTCTAGAGAAACTTGAAACCTTAATAATCTCCAGGGTACATATGCAAGGACATTCCCTTTTTTATTTTAACAGAACTGTGGATTTACACACATTTTTACAGGCAATGACAGTGCACCAAATAGTGGGATTGATGTATGCATAAAACAGACAGCATTCTTCATTTCTTCTTCCAAGGAATAAATAGACAAACAGAAGCACTTCCCCACATTCAGCCTTTCCTCCCACATCCCCTACAATTAATCTTCATCCTTCCAACACTCCACATTTATCTGTGCAGTTGTAATTACAATGGCAATGGCACAGAAGAATTCATAGCTTGTAGGAACTGATGAAGGAGGTACTCTCTTGCCATCCTTTTCAGGAATTCTCACTTCACACTTGCATTTATTGACCTGCAGTAAGTTCTCACCCTTGAGTCCCACTCTCTCTAACCCTTCCAATTTATCCAAAGTTTTCTAAAATTTGAAGTCCAGGGATTCTAATGCATCAAACACAAAAAATCATGTGGAGGAGGCATAAAGAAACTTCAAGAATAAATGCTAATGTTCAAGTGGAATGATCAGTAGGAACAGGCAAAATTTATATATCTTCCTTTTTTTAGAGCATCTATTACTCCTGTTAGTACTATTTAAGTGAACAAAAGGGAAACATTTAAGTTGGTAAGAAAGTTGCTAATATTCTCCAAAGCTATTGGAAAGCTTTTCAGAATCCAATTTAAATGATGCTTTAAGGAATAATTCAAAGATTACCTACATTTTTAAGAGAATTTTTTTTTCTGTTTTTTTTTTCATTACATAAATGAGGACCATTTCCCAGTTGCCATTGAAAAAAAAGGATTTTTTCCCTTCCCTTACTTTCTCACTGGAAAAATTGTCTGAGTTTATACAAGAGTTTATGGGGTAATTTACTTGTGGAGATATTAAAGTTAAAAGGAAAGCAAAATTAAGAAGGGAAAGTATTTTACCTCTTAACCCCTGTTGTGTATTTCTGTTTTGTTTAAATGCCTGACAAACTGCAGGAAAAAGCATGTTTTTTAAAAGCAATCTCCCTTCTGTTTCAGGTAACACTGTATTCATTTGACATGTTTCCAGTACAAAAACCAAACTAAACAACCAACAAACAAAAAAATCCAATAAAACCTTTTACCAAACATTTGCAATATTTGTATTTTCTTTTTTATCATAATAATAATAATACCACAATTTCGCACTTTTTCCTTAACACATGGCCACCTATTAGTCACCCAAGACATGGAAAACATACTGACTTTAGGGAACAGATTTTTCTTCAAGTTTTACCCTATCTCTATGTGTTACAGACACAGTGCACACTTTAAAAAGACACACGAATTCATGTGGAGACAGAAGTATTAAGTGATGGCTCTGAAAAGTCATCAGGTAGCTGCTCTGATCTCTAGGATAAAAATATGAAAACATATAAAAGTGAAGAGTGATAAAAGAACACACAGCTATCAGCAGGAACTTGGAAGAAGGGCAGCATCTCCTGTGATTTCATTTCCTTGCTCTATGGAAATGACCAGCAAAACAAAGAAGTAAATGAGTCAAATCAGTGCTACTGACTTGCCTCTGCAGGTGGAAAGGAACAGCCTGGTTCTGGGGAAGGGTTCACTGCAGGCAGCTGGGCACAGCTCACAGCATGGCTTGGGTGGTGGAAAAGGACAACAGCCAATGGCTCCCTGGAGCACCCTGAGACACCTTCATTCCCTGAGAACAAACCCACGCAGCTCCTGTGTGCTAAGTGGAAACGGGCTCGGCTGACTGGCTTTTCAATCATGCCAAATCCCGGAGCTGTGACATGCAAGGGGCAGAATTGAGGTTACAGATATAAGCAGCAGTAAAGCTTTTAACACCCTAGGCAGTTGTTGTTTCCTATTCGCTCTAACTTGCATCTGCAGCAGGTCTCCACCTGAACTGACCACTTAACAGCACCACAGGTCTCAAGCTTAGGCAGCCCTACCAAGGTGCACTGAATTAGATAGTTGTAATTTGTGGCTCCTTCTCTTTATCAGAGCAGCTGGAAACACAGCAGGCTAGTAACAGACATAGCACAGTTTTCTAAAATGGGGCTGGGGATGGGATGTGGGGGGTGAGGTAATCACTGCTTGCAATACAGTTGCATGCACTTCAGCACTGGTCAAGACTGAGTGCCAACAGTTCACTCACAGGACAGTCTGTTTCTGCTGGTGCCCAGTGAGGAATTGGCCAGACAGCCAAGAGGAAGTACACACCAACAGCCATCCACTCAACAGTAAGGGCTGGAATGGGCTGTCAAGATCATTGCCACCTGAAGCATGGAAAATCAGGGAAGCACACACTCTTCCTTCCAGATTACTTACTGCCATACCAAACAAAAAAGTCAGCACTCACCTTCCTTCTCTGGCTGTCTTAGTGAAACAGAACAAGGCCCAGACATCACATCCTGCTCATCAAGACCTTTCTGCATAGCTCACATTCTAACAGGGGACAGACAACCTCTTGTGCGATTGTCACACACACACTTGACCTTCTCAATATTTTTGGCAATTCTGTCTGAGCACATAAACTATCTCCCTGCATCCAACCCAAGTGTAAGTAAATGTCAAGAGGTATCAGTTCATTAGCAAGATCTTAGAGCTTTTCCTATAGAAAGGAAAACATAGATTTTCTCAGGCAAGTAGTCAACCATTTTCTTTCTCAGCCTCTTCAAATCAGATCTGAATTAATCACAGGGCAAAGTCTATTCAGCTGGCACCATTTTACCTGAGAAGATGCCAGCTGGCTATACGGACAGCTCCACAGCATTATCTCTAATAGAGCTGGAACTGGCACTGTGGGAACTCTAAGGCTATCTTTTCCCAAGGCCACCACAACACCAAGGACTAATTACTGGTCAGCATTTGTAACCATAAACCCCTCCTTCTCAGGTAAGCACTCCTTGAATGCTCATAAGTCTAAGGGTCTTTCAGACTTGGATGACCAGAGCATAAACCAGAAGCAGAAATAAGACACGTGACATCTAAAAAGTTATTGTTGCTTTATTCTTTAAATAGAATTGCTACAGACGTCAGAGAGCTTCAACAATAATGAATGTTTGCACAACACTTCCTGGGAAGTACCTTTTCCTCTCCAGCTTACTACAGAGTTCAGTGACTAATCTCCTGCTTTTTAGGGGAATGGCTGACTTGTGTGATACGTTAAAGGATACCCATCATACCTTGAGCTTGGCTTGGATCTCTCTAGCTTTCCGCCTTGCCAGGACCTGGATGTGACTAGATACCTGCATTGAAAGACAAAATCCATCTTCATTCCAGAGGAATACTTGGTAGCTTCTTGTAGAAATAAACATACTTAAGGCACCTTGTGTAATAGGGAAATATTTAGGGTTGGGGAAGAGGGTGCTGAGGGTAGCAATTAACTGCTTTTCTGAACACAAGTGCCAGGAAATGGGGTGGAGGGTCAGTAAAGATGGGCCATTTAAGGGCTTTTTCCAGTTCAAATGGCTTTATCAAACCTGAGACCTCTTCTAAAAATAAAGAGCCTATCCTTATATCTAGGAACTGGGAGTTCTGATCTCTTTGTTTTCCAATCTTGGCCTCCTCTTGGGAGAAACCTCTGCTGCTATATAATGACTCTCATAACTTCTTCATATCTAATGTGGGCTGAATCACATCATAGAATAATAATTTAGGTTGGAACGAACTTCTGAATGTCAGCAACCAACTCTCTAACCAAAGCAGATCTATGTTGCTAATTGCTTTGTTCAGCATAGCCTGGACTGTCATTCCCAAATCAGAAAGATTCCTCTTTTTCATCTTGTGTGCCAACTGTTTTCAAAATCAACATTGCTGTCTGTCTGCCTGGGCAGAACAAAGAATCTTCATGTAGAGAATCACTGATGTTCACTGAAACACTCACTAGTAGACCAAGGAAATTAAATCACACACTGTTTAACAGTAGAAAAACTTGTGGGTCACTATGTGGTTGTGAGACATGAGCATTAAAATCCAACTGTAAAATGCCTGAGCTGACTCTTCCTGCCACTCTTATTAACCAGATAAGCACGGCAACTTCTTTCCAGCAAAGCCAGAAACTAATAACAAGTGAACAATAAGGGGTTTGCTCTCATTAGCCCTCATAACCTCTAGTGGTCCAAAGAAACTTATTCTTACAGGGAAAATTCCACTTACCTGTTTCCTTGTGCGTGTTTTCCCTGTTCTCAGCTTAATATAGCGGGCAATCAACTCATTTCGGCCTGAAACAGAGTAAAAATGCAAATACAAGTTTAGAAGGCTGCGATCCCAGTGAAAAAGACGGATAATTCCACTGTGTATCTATAGAGATAAGTAGTGGGATGATTCTCTGTCACGCTATTTTTTTCCTAGAAATTAACTTATTAGTTCACATGGCAGAAGTTTGAATTTTAGGAACAGTCTCCCTGTAACATCCTGATAGGCAAACTGACAAAGTATGGGCTACATAACTGGACAAGAGACTGGACTGAAAACTGGCTCAGGGATGGGGTGCTGGTTGACAACGACCTGACAATGAGCCAGCAACGCATCCTTTATGGCAAATCCCAGTCTGCATGACGAAGATTGTTACCAACAGGTCAAAGGAATTGCTCTTTCACCTCTACTCAGCAGTGTTGCAGCAACACCTGGAGTAATGTATCCAGTTCTGGTCTCCTCAGCATGAGAAGGAAGTGGATGTACTGGAGTGAATATAGCAAAAATTATTAAGAGACTGGAGCATCTTTCATAAGGAAAGCCAGAGAGAACTGAGTCTGTTCAGCCTGCAGAAGACTCAGGGGAGGTTTTTAATCAATGCATGTAAGTACTCGGGAGTATTATGTAAGTTGCCTGGGAGGCAATGAAGGAAAAAAAACAAACAACCCTCCTCTCAGTAGTGCCCAGTGATGAGACAAGAAACAAATGACACAGACTAGCACACATGAAATTCTGTGTAAAAAGAAGAAAAAAAAAACCCAAACTTTTTAACATAAAAGTGATTAAACACTGGCACTGGCTGCCCAGAGAAGCTGCAGTCTCCATCCTAGGAGGATAGTCACAACCTGCTGGACACAACCCTGGGCAGCCTGCTGTAGCTGACACTGCTTGAGCAGTAGGGCCAGTCTAGGTTACCTGAAGAAATCGCTTCCAAGCAAAACACTGTCATTCAGTGAATCTAAGTACAAGAAAATAAGCAACAATGGCGGAGTACATGGAAACAGTTACACAGAATTTATCAGTGCATCATGATACAGTGAATTAGAAGTGTTTTCAGGCTCTTGCAGGCAGACTATTCAGGCTCCATACACTGGCTCCCATGTATCAGCAGCCACACAGATTTTAATTCTCTTCCTGGAGACAGGGGAATAAAGAGCAGAAACTGAAAGGCAGTAACTACGCATCTGAACTCTTGGCTCGTTCAAAGCAGAAAACATGACAGAAAGAGCAGATACAATACATTCACAGTGACCACACCAGTAGCAATACAGTACAACTCACTAAAAAGATGGGAGTAGGAACTGCAAGGCTGTGAGACATCTTTATATGGCTGCAAGTGTTTGCAGATTGACACAGGAATGAAGTGGGAAACAACCACAGCTCTTGTGAAGCTTTTTTATAAAAAAATTATAAACCTCTAGTGTTGTCTATGGAAAGCTTATGGGTGGAATGGAGAACTTACACATTAGGATATCACAGACATAAAAAAGCAAGCAGTGAAATCAGATGCAATATTTATGCCAGTAGTTTAATATTCCATGGGAAAGCTGCCACTTGTTTTTGCCATTTCACTCAACCCTGAAAAAAATTATGCAAGGAAAGACTCTATGCTGGAACTGACCACTCAACCCTTTAGGGAAGGGCTGGCAAACCTCCTAATTCCACCTGTTTCTGAAACAGAAGAATGCAAATGTCCATGACTGCAGTTAAGCCATGTTCATGAGACATAACCAAAGCACACAGAGGGATGGGAAAGCATTTTACATTTACAGATCTTAATCTTTCCCTCATGGAAACATTACAGCAGCTCTCCCTCTTCCCCCGGGAGAAGAAAGGTCTGTAGCTGAGAAATCATCTCCAGCTCCTGCATACACCAATTAGGAACTGTTTCTGTGCCAGAAACATAATGCTCAGCATGTAACCACTGACCTCTTCAGTTCCACAGTTGCAGCATTAGCACGGTGACATGTCCAGGAGAGTTTGATGGGAGCAGATGCTGTTATGCTATCTCCCACCTGGCTGCTCTTCCAACCCATGTAACCATTTTTACAAAGCAGAGACCAATTACTAGGAACACATATCCCACACCACCTTACTCTATGCCAACAATAATATTTATGGCTTTTCAAAGGCTCTGTCTGTTAGACATGGATCCAAGTTGAAAGGTAAGAAACAACTGAAGTGATTCTTCTCACAGATGCCAACATATATGAAATTTCAGAAGGACAGTCTGACACACATGAGAAGAGGCAAACGTGCGGAACAAAAGAACAAAACAAGGTGCTCAAACCCTATTATCTACAAAGAAACAACAAGAAGAATTTTTGTACACCAAGAGGACCCTTTGAGGGGCAAGGGGAATGAGTGGAAGAGAGATGAAAAACTAGCATTGAGAAGAAGTGGATATGGGGAATTTCAGGCAAAATTTTAAAGGGTGCATATCAGACTATGCTGAAAATTTGAATATATGGGAACTCTCCAGACATTGGTGCAGTTATGGATCATCCTTGCAAAACTAATTTCAAGGGATTCTTAATGAGATATAGTAAGTGTTAAGGAGCAAATTTAGCTTTGTTGTGTTCCCATGAAAGTAAAAAAAAAAACCAAAAACATACAGACTGAGCAGTCTGACAGAGCACTATTTTGCTTCAGCAACAGAGGGCTGAAGGAGTAATCTGTGTGAGAGGGTGCCACGAACAGCTCTGTGCCAATCACAGTCAATTCCAGCCATTCCCAAACTGAATTAAAATGACAATCAATCCATTAGAACAATTCAGAGAAGCACAAGCTACTTTTGTATATTTTGGAAAGGGCAAGAGGCAGTAGGGACATGAGACACACAGGGAGATACAACAGGAACTGCAAAAGCAGATATGAGGGTGCATAGAAGGAGAAATATAAGATATGCAAAAAAACAATTTGAAGAAAAGGAGACGTGGTAGGGGACATTGCTGGGGATGTGGCTGGAAAAGTCGGGATGTGGTGCTCCACAACAGATACTCCACAGAAGAAACACACTTTGAGGCAAAGGCAGCACCATGCCAGAGCAGAGACAACCCTGAAAGGACTGCAGTCTATTGAAAACCCATGCAGAGAAGAGGAGAAGCAAGAAACAAGGAGCACCAGAGGAGAAACAGAACAAAATAAACCAAAGACAAACAAACAAACAAACAAAAAACCAAACAAGAAAACCCCAAACAAACAACAACAACAACAACAAAAAGGCAGAAACTGTCAGAAAGGACCTCTACACAGTGATATCGACCCCCTGCGTCATCCAGCACCTCAGCAAAATACTTAAGAGGGACTAAGTGTTAGAGAGAAAAAAACAAGGGAAACGGGGTAGGAAGCAGGGAGGAGAAACAATAAACTGTAGACAAGCCTGGGAAAGCAGGAGGTGTTTCCATAAGTCTGCATTTAACTGTTTGACAATATCAGCAAAAATTGCAAAGTTCTATCAGGCCTTGTACTTCACTGGAAAAGACTAGTGGGAGGGAAAACTGGTGTACAAATTGCAGGTATTAGATGCCAGCACAGAAATTCTCTAGAAAGAAACCCTCCACGGAGAGCATTTCACTGCAAATCATCAAAATTTCCAGTTTTAGAATTCATTTCCAACTTGTTAACCCTTCTCATACAGTCTTCCAAGTGTGTCCTCAGTTAGAGAAAAACAGGAAAGTAGCAGGTTACATTAAACTAATTAAAGTACTGGTAGCACACACATACACACACGCATACAAAACCCTTCAAACCAATAAACAAACAGCTCACTCTACAAAGACATTCATCACAGGGATAGCTAAATATAGAACTATGCAAATTGCCAAGCCCAGTAAACTGCAGCAAGACTGCATTAAGTTACCACAGAATCAAAACTGCAAGAAAAGCAAGTCCTAACTATCTTTTGTTTTTCTTCTCAGTATTTAGATGTAAGCAGGTATAATGTGGCTGGAAGTCTGTAGGCTCATAGCCTCTGGAGAGCACTTTCTTTGTTTCACAACCTTGGCTGCAGGGTCAGCAAAGACCAGCACTCCTCACTTGGCTGGAACAGGCAGAGCTGTCATAAACCGTCAGATGGTTCATTTTTTAGAGCCATGTAAAGTGTCCCTCAGTAATCTGATCATATGTTGTGTTCTTAGAATAACTCCCGCTGAGATCTGCCACGGTCACCAGAACCTGCCAACAGTTGTGACTCCTCTGTTGAAACCTCGCATTGGGTTTCACAGAGCTCTAGCCAACATACCAACTGCAGCACAGCACCTTTATCCTCCCTGTGGCCTTCCCCTTGGAAGCATGGCATGAAAAAAAAGTAGTAATAGATAAATTTCCAAGGGCATCAATTTGGCTCCCATTCTGTCTTATATTAAGTTGCAAAATGTTGCATTCAGTAGTTGTCCAGAAAAGAGTTGCAGAGAGAAGTGAGCAAGGAAGCTTTTTGCTTCTCCATTCTACATCTGTGCACCTTTCAGTATAGCAGCAGACAAGTGTCTTTCTGTAAGGAAAGGGGATAATCAAGGGAATTCCCATCACCATAGAAAGCATTTCTCAGTCCTACCTCAACGCTTCACACTGGCCTTCTGTTGGTAAAGGTATATTAATTTTTCCACCCCTTGTAAACAGTGTCTCTGAGACTTACACTTCCTCAAACACCTGTTGCCAAAGAAAGTAGAACCAAAAGCCTCTCTTCTGTGATGGGTAAGAGAAATTAACTCAGTGATTTCTGCAAAATCCTTCCAACAGGAAACTGCATGAAAGTATGTGTTTCTTGTCAGATACCGTATCTTCTCTGTACCCAAAGTACACATATGCAACTATCAATAAGTAGTTCTGTAAGAGAACTACAAAAGCAACTAACCGGCTGTATCCAGTGAAAGGTGAAGAAAAGTGAGGTCAAGAAAGCCATCTCAACCATCATTTCAATCCTTTTTGCCACTTGATACCTCCTGGGTAGTTAACTATTGGTTACAATCAACATAAGCAAAATAAACTGTATGTATCAGACAAATAAAACTAGACAAAAGAGGGAAGGTAAGGACACCTCATCTGTCCACCAAATGTCAGTGTTTCTCTGTGCATACAAAGCAAAACGAACTGCCAACCAAGTCTTACCAGAAAGACACTTAAGACAAAAGCAGTGTGTGGTTGCATGTGCATATGGGGCTTTCTGGTCTGCCCAATCCATAACTCCCTGCAGTCTTACTTCCCATCACTCATTCCACTACTTCCTAGCTATGCTAAATGCCTTCCCAGACACCAGCTGTTCCAGAAATAGGGCTAGATTTGTCAGAAAACACATTCTTTCCTTTCTGATGGCTAAGGCCATCTTTTCCTTGAGATGCACACTCAGCTCTTACTGATATAATCTCGTTTTAGTCCTGCCTTCATTAGACTTTCCCTTCCTCACACACCAGCGCTATCTTACCAAAGCCTTGGTGAGAAGATTTTGCCAGGTTCCTGTACTCAGAAGGCAATAAATGAACACCACGGTGATCATCATATTGTGATCATTTCCCATGAAAGAGATCATAACCATATTACATTTTACTACACTGGCCTATCCTATGAAGGCATCCCTGACTCTACCAGTGCAGAACTTCAGTGCTCAATAGTCAGGTTCGAGTTCCCACAGCAGTTACACTAACCAGTGAATTATACATTCAGCTGGCAAAATTTCCTCACTCCCATCATTTATTTCATGATTGATTTTGCTCAGGACTAACCTTCCACAAGAAGTCTGAGCTTACACAGACCCTACAATAAGGGGATTTTGAGATAAACAATCAAAGAAAGATGACCAGTACTTCTGAAAAATATCAACAGCCGGATCCCTGAAAACACAGTCTTGAAGTGATTGCCACCATTACATTGTCAGCTCTTCCTCAACACACCTGTTTTCATCATTTGATGGTGCAAGTTCTGAGCTCCTTCCTATTCTGACATGACAAAGCTGAAGCTTTCTTTGCTGGGCAGAATGTGCCAGTCAGGCACCTCACATGGGGAAATGACAGTCGGGTGATTAGTCTGTCTGAGGTCGTAAAACTTGGGGTTGTCTCATTTACCAACTGGTCTAAACACAGTGTAAAAGGCCTTTTGCTCAAAAGGTCGTGTTTACTCCTCTACTTTCCCACTGTATAAACTACTCAGAGCCAGAAACACAAGAAGTGCTACCAGCATTTAGAAACCTCTGTCTCTTGATGGTCAGTTTAAGAGGCTTCACACAAGGGTGTATGGCTAAGGGATAATATTACAAACCCCACAGGTTTGGAGAAGCATCTTATTGGTTTCCCACAAAGAGTGGAGATAAAATTAAGTCAGTCAAAGTGGGTGTAGTTACAGCAACAAATTTTTCATCAGCGAAACAATCTGAAGAGGTTTCCCTCTCTTTAGCTGGCCATTCCTCTTTCATCAACTTCTGTGTGCAGCTGTACCAACTACATTGATGGAAGGAGAGAGGGGGCAGGGGAAAAAGATTGTCATGCAACACTCTTATTACCAGTAATTAAAAAATAAGCCTTCTCACCCTATTTGAGTTTTGTTATTGGTTTTGTTTCGGTTTTCCCCATCAGCCTATTTTTAATTGGATTGGTGAACTAATTCATTTTGTGGTCACATCTACCACGGCATTGGCACAACAGAGAGAACAGAGAAAGTCAGTGCAGGACTCAAACCAGTTTTGCCACCAGATAACTGTAGGCTGGAACTGTGCTCCACCTAATCCTCACACTCACACAGGCTGGTAGGAAAATGGGCAAGGCACTTCCTGCGCTTGCATCATTTGTCTAAAGGCTAAAGAGAGCTAAAGTGCCTTCTAATTACTGCCCCAAAGGCATGTGGAGTTATTCCTTGTAAAGATGAGTTTTAACTAAGGTACAACAATGTATGCAGGCAGCAATCCCTCCTCATCAGCCTACTGGGAAGCTCCAGGCTATGCAGTTCTTCACCACACCTCAGTCTTTAATAGCGCTTTTCAGTGCATAAATTGAATGTCCTCATCAGCTGTGCTTTCCCACATTATCACCTCAGGCCATAGAAATGTAAGTTAATCCATCCAGTAAGTACTCCTCCATATACGCATTAAGGGCAGCAAAAGAAACAGAGCTAGGACTTGTTCTGGTGCTTCGCTGAGTTAAGACTGATGACAATCTTACTAAAAAAGTTTAGATTCAATTTGGCTGGGAAATCCCACAATAACACCAAAGCAGCTGCATATAGTAATATGAGTCCTTCATATGCTGGAGTGTATCAGATGAAAGAACCAATAACAATCCTACACGGACAGGCGTGTCAAACAGCTTTCAGTCTCTTGGATCACCTGAGAATGACAACCTTGTATAGGCACAAAGGTACTTTACTCCCTAATGCCCAGGTTCAAAGAAATATGACTGTTGAAGGTAGCACTGAAACCAATGCTTGACTGTAACAACATTCTCCAGCTCCCATCAGTCCAAGTTCAACATTACAGACCTGGGCATCTGCTAAATTTTTCCTTAGATCAATAAATGTCTGTTTCAGTAACTTCCAATAGGTACAGGGCATCTGAAAGCAACTCCCAATCATCTTTGGTGATGTCTGCAAAGACAGCAAAAACTTCAGCACCTCTCCTCCTGATTTTGTGGTCAGCTGCCTCTGCCAGCACCAAAAGTAGTTTCTTGCAGATTTTTACCCCAAATGCTAACTTTAGGCATGTGCCCAGATGACAGCCTGACCAAGGACTCAAAGCTTCAGCTATGACAGGAACTGGAGCTAAAAGGGGCCTGTGAGACCTATGCAGCTACTTGCTGCATGACTGGCACAGACCATGCAGTTCTCAAGGCATCTGGTCTAGTCTGGCTTATTCCTGTGAGGAGTCATGACGGCTTAACACATAAAACTACACCACAAGCCAGTCCCAGCCAAATGACTGGAAATCATGCAGCAGCTTCAAGGAGAGCAAAAGAACCCAGAGACTTCTGAGTTCTTGTTTTATGTGAATAAATTAATACTGATTTTTTAAGTGGAATGGCTGCTCCCATGCAGCTTCAGTGTTTGCCATCATAATTTAGAGTGCAGTCATTGTCTGTGATTACTTTAAACCACTAAGTTATAGCTTCAGGTTAAATAAATGGCTGGACACTCCTGAAAAAAGTGGTTGCCTTTTCCCTTCCCTCCCTCCCTCTCACCAGGCTGTTGAACTCTCTAATCTAGCAGAAATCTGTTCAGCTCATTTTGCCAACAGTTTGCTATCAGTTTAGCAAGCTAAAATGGAAGCACAAGTCTGCTAGAAACTGAAGTTAGCCTAAAGAGTGGGAGCACAAAACTGGAAGCAGAGCAGGGGAGCAAGGAATTAGGAGTGGCAACTCCCTCTTTTTTCTCTGCAGTGAATTGTTAGGTCATCTCACCATTTCTGAAGGAAATACACTCTTGGTCTCAACTTCGAACAGTTTTACAGCACCCAGACATTAGAAAGAAGAGTTGTTAAAGATGTCATTCTCTATAACAGGTGAAAGAGAATGTGGACAGAAGAGCCTAGCAGAAACACAGACCTCATAATTGAATGACTTCCCAGGAACCGAATAATAGCTGAATTCTGGCCAAGCTCATGAAATTTCCTTACAGTGGCTTGTGATATTCCCCTTTCCTGCCCCACTTTCTTTCTGCTCCTAGCACTGGTGCAATTCTGTTCCACATTCTTTCAACACCTGTTCCCTAACTGGGTTTACAGTGTAAGTCTGAAAGATAGCTGGGCAACCATGATTCAGGTAGTGACAGGAGAGTGACAAGAGGATGACAAAACTATTTAAGTTGCAGAGACATATTTAAAAATGCTTATGGATCCAGAAGCAAATTTGCAAATATTTAAGTTCTTTAACTACCTTCTAAATGAAAGCTGCTGTATCCGAATTTGTCAAATCACTTTCCTCCAGCCTTAGCCATAAAGGATCAGACCAGACATGAACAACTTAAGTAGAACTGGATTTGCCTCTGGGCCCAGAAGCAGATGAGATCATCTTTGAAGGTCCCTCCCAACACCATTTTTCTATGATTCTACAACTCAAGATGATGATGCAGGAATGCTCATAATCCCCAGTCAAGGCTGAAGGCAACATTGTGCTAAATGCCACACATGCACACGTTTCCCTGTAGTACTTGTCATGCTTAGGAACAGGTCTCTGTCTACAGCTCTTGCAGTCAACAACTTGGAGCATTGCTATGGGGTTACCTTATCAAGCATTGGTTACAATCCTTGCACTCCAGCACACAGAGTCTAATCTAAGCTCCTGAAAAGGCATTTGCAACTATTGTACAAATCACATTCAAGAGGAAAGAGTGAGATCATCTAAAGACATTTTATAAGAAAATAGTGTCATTTCCTCTTCAACAAGCCAAAGACAGAGCAAAACTCTGCCAGTGTATGTGCACAGAGAGAGACTGAGAATTTGAAGTTGTACCCAGATGGGTCACAAGTTCAAGGTGACAGCAATGAGGAACAGCTGCTGGCTGTGCACCCTTCAGCAGCAGGTGTACCCAGGCCCCAGAGGTTTAAGTCAGCTCTGCCAGTGACCAACAGATTTACAAGACCATCTGTCTGGGCACAAACTGCACACAGCCCTCCCAGTTTTGCTGCCCAGATCTTCACCACACACAGACAATACAGGGCTTGTTATGGACTAGCTAATGAGCAACTGTTTAAACCAATAGACAGTCCTAGTTCTCCTGTGCTCATTATCTGGATCCTACATGAATGAGAATATTGCTTTTTCTTTTAGCAGTAATATTGTCTTTTTCTGAAGCAGCTTTCCCTTTACTTTGGGGCACCCCTTACGGCACTAGAACCTGGAAAGTTTATGTTGTTTCATACTGCTTTTGCTTAAGGAAAGCATTTGAAAGAGACTTTAAAAGAGAGCTCATATAATAGGTTTTGCTTACATGCACTGTGTAAGAAAGCTCCTTTTTTTCCTATGCCAGGTCTCCACACAATCTGCATATTGGCACTTATCAGCTTTCTCTATGCCTATGCACACCCTTTCTTGAGAAGCACTATCACCCTTCTCTACATAATGCTTGGCTGAAGAATAGAAGATAAATTTTGAGAAAGTACTCCTAGTATTTACCCAGAAGTCTGGTCCTTCTGCTTCAGACCTAAGAAGAGGCTTCTGCATCAATAAATACATTCAGTCTCACAAACATATTCATATCACAGAAACATAGTATGAATCACAGTACTAACAATTTAGAAAAAACTGCCAATACTTAAGAGTGTAAAGCCACCTAATGCCCATTGTTCTCTTGTTTCCCATGTAAAACCCCAGCACTTCCAATCTGGCATGCGCCTTTCATTCAGTATAAAACACAGATGTAGGCACACACACTCATCTCATTCCTTAGGACAGGTTTTACTAATACAGTCCTTATAGTTCTGTCTGATATAATTTTAAAAGTCCCCAACAATAGCATTTACATTATATCTCCTTAGAGATCCCTCAGCACTGAGCACCATGCTGCCATGAAGCCTTTGCTGATATCCATCCTATATTCCTTCTTTCTCGCCCATTAATCCTAGTCATGCTCACATGTCCCACACAAAATCCCTCTCCCTCCTAAATGTTAACACCCTTCAAATATTTTTAGACTGTTATTATGTGTCCCCCCACCCTCCACCTTTCAGTCAGCGCTTAGCCAAGCTATGTATATTTAGCTACTTTAATCTTTCCTCCTAAATCAGTCCCTTCAACTCCAGAGCTCAATGTTAAGTCTGGTATGCTTGTTGCTTTTCTCAGAACTTACTCCATGTTTTTGAGATCTTTCTGGTAATGTGTTTGCAAAAACCTGTCCAGAAAAGAGCTTTACATGCACTTATTTTAAAGGCAGAAAAAAACCAAGTCACTTGACATTATTATTTTTCACTTGCTATGTCCGATTTTGTTTTCAGATTTTTCATTCAATCTAAATTTTTAAATGTTAATAAACATTTGGCATATTTAAGAGCAGATTAACAACTGATAATATCTGAACCCAATTTTGCAAGAATGCAGTGGGTTTTAAAACGCAAAAGAACACCAAGGCTTTTAAACAAAACTTTTCAGAAAACCACTGGAAATACGGAAAGTATCCAGAAGAACAGCAGAAGCAAAACAAGGGAAAAGGCTGACAAATGAAACAGGAATGGTCTTTCAGTTACAAGGCAGATGAGTGGATACACCTACAAAACAAAGATCATTTACTAAATTAGAAATCAATTAAACTGGATGTGTTATCTACAAAGCAAAAAAATCAGACTAAATGCCTTACTAATAATATACCACTACCAATAAACTCCATCTTGGAGAATTATTAAACATCTGAAATTTAAAAATTAAAAAGTCAGAGGAAGAGACAAAAGGGTAATGAAATGTTGCTGATGAGGGAAGTTACTTGAACATCACAAAAACTCTGTGGCTACAGACAAATGCAGAGAGGAAAATGTAAGATTAAACAGCACACTTGGTTTTAAGCCTAACAGATAAATATGGGGCTACAAAGCTGCTAAAAATCAAAAGGGACAGGAAAAAGCATGTGCCCTTTATTGAAACAACAGAATGAAGCTCCCAAAAAAAGTAGTCACAGTAATTTTGATAACATGTAGTACACAATAAAATTGTTACTCTGTTTATGTTCAGTACTAAGCATATTAAGGAAAGATGCCACAGCCAGTGCTATTAACTCTAATAATTGTAATAGCAACTGGAACCACACAAAAGCAAAACTGAAAGATGACTGAAACAAAACCTTGTTATTGAGCAGGTCTGAAAACATCACACCTACCACCAGAGGGAAGGGAAAAGTCTGCATCCTGACCAGTTGTACACGAATCCAAGTTTTGTCTGTCTTCTACTGTTTAAAATTGGAACTCAATTTTTTTTTACGAAGACTGTGTAATAAAGGGCTGTTCTACAGTTCACTAGGTCACAATAATGAAAGGGATAGGAACTTCAGAAGTATCTCTCTGAGGGATATCACAGCTGAAATACAAATTTTGCAGTTACCTGGACCATACAGTTTAGTACCACCTGAGCACATTCTCAGCATGTTCCAATTGCTTGGACTGAAACACCATCAGGTGAGATGCTAAACTACAATATAGAAGAGAGCATTTGAACACTGACATCTTGAAGGTTTTCATATTTTGACAGCCACCATGTCCCTCGCTCCCCTCAAGGAGAACTGTTTATGAACTTGGACAGGCAGTGTATCTTTTATGCTTCTTCAGGTTTATGCATTTGCTTTTCAGTTCTACTTTTAGTGACTCTTTGAGGTCAAGCAAAACATGAAACGATAACCTATCCCTTTGAGATAAAGCCATTATACTGGAAATTTACCTAGTCACTTCAGAACAGGGGTGAGAGGGACCAGCAATGACATAGCAGCTTTTAGCATCACATTGACCTGCTAGCCCATCTTAAGTCGTGCTACAAGCTCTTTGTGGTCCACTGTTTGCTCCAGGATTTAACTAGTAACGTGGTTGACTCTCCTTCTTCTATCACTCAGTCTCTGAGCTTTGGACATCTTGAAGTATTTCCTATCAGCAACTCACAAACAGATGGCAGCAGCCTGGGAGATGGATGACTGCTCCCAGCTGTCTGCCCCTCCCTGCTCAGCACAGAAATGGCTGAGCTGTTTGTAAAGCAGCTGCTAAACTACTGACTCCTTTAGAACAGCAATCTAACATAGCGAACAGCCACCAATTCTAGCCCTCTTGCAAAAAAGGTGCTCCAAGACAGGTGTTTGTGCAGCAGAAGTGAACACTGAACATCTAAGGCAGAAGATCATTTCTTCCAAGCTCTTGTTTTCTCTCTTGTAAATCAAGGCTGCAGCAGTGTTTTATCAAAATAAGTATCACTTTTCAAGTTACTGGTTTTTATTTCTCTGTCCTCAGTAGCATTGGGAGACCTGGTCTATTTGGCACCCCCATGCAAATCTCCCAAAGGTACCAAGCTTTTTTGCTCTCCTTTCTCTAAATCAGTACAGACTGTGGTGCTAGGTATTTCATACAAATATTACAGACATTATTTTTCCCCTGGAAAAAACATACTTGGAAAATGTAAGCAGCAGACTTGTAATACCCCTATATTATTCTAGTAAACAACATACATGAAAATATGATTCTGCAAGACCTCAGTAGTACCAAAAGGCATGAGATCATTAAGGGCCCCAGACTCACTGCTTCTAATGTCAACACAATGATTAGGAGAAAGAACAGCATTCCAGATCAGACAAGACAGCTGCTTGTGCTTTAAGCAGGTGGTTAAGCAGAGACTGTTGGAGAAGACAGTGAGGGCTTGCACCTGGAGCTGTGCTGTGGTATGAGCTTATTCAGTCAGGATGTTGCTTCCATGCAGAATTGGAACATGTCTAGGATGGAAAGAGATAATGAAAGAAAAGGCAACAAAGGAATCGAGACACAGATCACCAATGTAAAGAGAAGAGCTTGGCTGCCTTTCAGGCAAAGAAGGAATCATGTCCACTCAGAAACATCATCTGAAGAGCAGTAAACAAGCTGACTTTGAAGAGTCATGGAAACAAAAGCATGAAGTCCCTGCATATGCAAAATCACATCTTTCTGTGCAATTTTAAATGTATTTAAGCAAAATAATGCCAGTTCTTCATATTGGCTCACTGCATTTTAGCTAGTTCAGAATGTTTTCTGGTAAAAGCTACTAACTTCAAACTGACAACAGGTTGCCTCAACAGGTGAGAAGTATATAAATTGCACATAAAAGAGATACTAGGACCTTAGACATCTTGCCCAAAATAGTAGTACCACACGAGCCACTCCTTAGTGGAAAAAAGTGGAATAATCCCAGTTTTGTCAAGGGAAAGGGGTATAACATCTGTAACACCTCGCCCCTTGGTTCAGCAAGCTCTGTGCAAGTTGTTAATGGGGCAGCTGAACAACCATCTCTTCAGAGGCAGGGCCAGCTCCACACCAAGCTTGTTCTGCTCCACCAGCCGGCTTGTAAGTAGTGAAGATGAAATCAGGGACTATATTTATTCTCCCTGCCCGATCATATCTTTCTATAGATCCCAGGCTGGGCCCCACTTCCTTGGACTGGATCCTGGAGACTAGTAAGCAAAGGAGGGCATAAATCATTGCCTCGGGTTCTGTCACAAGCACACTGAACCAACCATCCATACTAGGAACAGGTGCACGGAAGGCAAGCAGGGACACTGTCCCATTTGGAGTAGTGGGGGAGGGCTTGCAGAAAAGCTGTTCACTTCTTCTCCCGGAGCCTACCCTAAACTTTTCACCCTGCAAGTGGGTTACTGACCTTCTGCAGCTCACCAGTCCAGTCAGCTAGATGTGTTCCACTAAACACTAGCCCGTGCTAGTCAGGCCCCAGCCAAGTGTCATTGGTTTCTGCAGCCCATGGTACTTCCTGTTTGCTGTCACTCATTTCTTTAGTGGTCCATTTCACTCTCTGCTCTGACATATTCACTGCAAAGCTGAACTATTCCAGGGATCATGCAGAATGTTTAGTAAATTAATACAGTCTTAAAACACAACTGTAATTTTTCACCAGTAATTTTAAAAGTCACCCATCATGAAAGGTAGTGCAGATATAGAGCAACTGGGACAATATCACTAATTTATGCTTAAAAATCATGGGGTGCGTTCTCAAGTAATGTTTTAATTTCAGTGATATTTCAAGCAAGTATGATCCCAAAAGAAGCAGTCTTACCCTCACCTCAACCATGGCTGCTCATTCCCACTCTCATCATCCTTATACCAACACAGGCAGCTGGGCAGAATCCAAATTAAAGTTCACTTTTTTCCCCTTTCTGGCTGTGCTAGTTTTAAGCTGGATCACCTCCCTGGTTGATTCCATAGCACAACCAGAAAAACGTGTGTGCCAGCCCAGAGCAGGAATTGATGTCTGCCTGAGAATACTGACACACTTGCTTAGCCTCAGGGTGATCAGCCTAACCCAACATACATTGCTCCTTCCAGATACAATGATGTGTGTACCCAGTAAAACCATCCATTGTAGATAAGGCCGTGTAAACAAGCCCCACCCAAGCCCCCCCAGTCAGAGCAATATATTCTCTTGCTCAGGGAACAATGGCCTGATGGGTGGACAGAAACCTGCAGAATGACTTGTGAAGTGCCCCATATGAAGCTTCGGGGCATGCATGCAGCATCCCATAATGGGACCTGCAAAGAGATGCAGATTCCATTGTAGGGGGGGAAAAAAGCAAGCATTGACAGAGTAGTGTAAAAAAAAAACCAAACCACTGACTGGCTAGAAGAGGGCTGCCTTCCATAAGATCCTTGCTACTGCTTTGAGACTTGAGAGTTTTAACCAAATACTGGGCACTCAGCCTTTGCTCTGCTTTTAGCCATAGAAGTACCAGGTGGCTTCTTCCAATGGTGAGCTAGAGAATCCAGGCCAGAGCAGCTTTTTGTGGACAAAACTCAAGAGAGAAATTTCAACCGTGGAAAAGGTCAAAAGTCCAATACAAAAACATGTGTGTCACATATAAAGTTGAATTCTGTTACAGCTGCAAGCCAGTGCTTCTCTGCATCCAGGGCTGGATATCTAGCTAGCTAGGTGAGAAGAACGCACAGGTGAAAGATATTCGTGCCAGGGCTATGAGAAGGCAGACTACAACAAAATGGAGTAGACAGACAGGTCTGCTTTTTGCCCTTCTTAAGGTCTGAAAAGTGTAGCTACTTAATAAATCATACATGTTTGCACACCAGCAGAGCCATTCAAAGGTACAGGAACTGAATTTCTCCCCTGTAGCACCAGAGATAAAGACCATCACCTGTTCTTACCTCCGACAAGAAAGGTGGAGAGAGAAGCAAGACATACGATAAAGAAGAGTAAGCGCATCATGAAGCCAATAGATTATATGTATCTAAAGATTAGTTCAGTAGTATGCCCTACTCTGGGATCTACCTTATTGATAGTCCCTGAAAAAAAGACCTGCAATTTTCTAATATGTGAATGTTCAAATCTTCCTCCACTTTCCTAAATACAATTTGACGCAACCAACTTCATCAGCTTGGGAACACCTGAGAGAGGAGAATTCATTCAGGACATCCCTTGATACAAGACAAGTGGCTTGCACAGGGCAGGCTGCCTGGAGTGCTGTGATGTGCCCTTTCCTTCTCCTTACCATACATCTTGCCTTCGTCTGACAAGATAATCTTCCGCCGACCACATGGTGGGTAGATGGCTAGCGCTTCCTGGAAGCTCTGCTCAATGTCCGGACTCCACACGCCCTCGGCGTCATTGTCAATGGGTTTGTCCAAGGCCTCGCTGCCCCCCGAGTCGTTGCTCCCCTCAGGGGAGGTGGGAGAACTCCACTCGTTGGAGGTAATGGTGCCAGCTAGAAACTCCAAGGTGCCACGTGGAGAAGCAGACTCAGAACCTGCAATGGCAAGCACATCCCATGTTAGTTAGAAATCTTGTGGAGATTTCAAATGGGGAGATATTAAAGAAAAAAAATAAAATCCTCAGTGAAGAGCGGGTTTAGTTCAAGTTTACCTTAAACAGTAACACAACTATGTGCTTAATTTCTATTTATGTTGAGACAAAAACCTTTTCTACAAGTCCTTCTGACAAAACAACCTGCTCCAACTGTCTTTGGCTCATTAACTCTCTGTCACTTTCCAATTCTCCTCAGATGCATCTTCTTGTCTGCATCTTTATCTCCTAATTTCTTTCTCCTTCTGCTGTTTTTATCTGTGTAACTGTTATTTAACTTTCTGAAGCTCACACACAGGGATTCAGTCTGTGTGAAAGACTATACAAAATAAAGCAGTGATGAATTATCTAGCTGAAATCTCCTTAGATACTGTTTCACTGGATCAGAGTTAGTAGTTGGTGTCATTTCTAACACTGACATTTCTTCTCAAGGATCATCTGTGCTTTTAAAAAGCCATTCCTGGAGCCAGAGAGTTTAATGCAATGTCTCCCAAATCTCAGCACCATATCCTGGCAGGAGGAGAAGGCACCATGAGTAAAGGGATAACGGCACTATGTTGCAGTCAAGAACCTAAATGCTTAGCCTTTTCCTACCGCTCATCTTCAGATCAACCTTGGGCAAATTCCTTCGGTTTCCTTTGCCTCTCTGCCCTCTTATCCTCTACAAGTCCCAGCATATTAGATTTGCCACTGGGCAGGAGCAGAAATCGGTTTCTCACTGAACCTAAGCAGGCAGCTGCTAGCTCTTGAAAACTACAATAAATTACAGTCCACTTATAAATGTCTACAGTAGAGGCTGAAGCCATTGAGTGGAGCTGATGAAACACTCATTGAGAAAGACTTCAGACCACACAGACACTTCCAGTCAACCATACCAGAGACAAATGGCTTTTAAAGACACAGATCATTCCTCTTCCTTAATCCCAAAGCTGCTCGTTTACCATTTTAATAGTTTTCTTATCTGAGTTACAAAGAATGTTCACAAGTCAGCATTTGAGAATCCACCTAGAGTTCAAAACTTCCCTGTGTGTCACCACATTGAGCTGGGCAGCAAGAAAATCATAATAAGGATTTTTTTACAAGAGCAACAGAATCAAACCTGTACTGAACAAGAGACTAAGGAGACAGCTCTGACATGCCAAGTATCTAGCTCAGAAGTATCATAGTGAAAATGCAAAGGGGGACCTGGAAGAAACTGGGCCATGGTCTATGTCAAAAACTAGCTAGAAAAAAAAGATGCAGCTATGCCCTGGTTGATGAAGAGGAAAAAAGCAGATCCATTCATTACACTTCAGAAGTTCAAAAAGTCAGGGCTCATGGCAGCAGAAACTTTTTTGACATCAACTTTTTTAATTTTTTTTTTGTTTCTTACCTTTTTGGATTTTATATTTACAAAAATCTTCTCCAAGACCATAATGAAAAGATTGATTTTTTAATAAAAACTGAAATCCTTTATTAACATTTCAAGAGCTGAAGTTGTAAAACGATTTGATAACACTGGCTCTCAGAAGGTTTTTCTGCTCCTTAATGACTTTAGACAGCAGCAGATACATATTTTATGTCGACATAAGACACCAAAAGGTAAGGAAACAAGTAGGACAACACTGGGCCTTTGAATAATTTCTAGATACATAGTACTGTGCAGCAGTTAACAAGTACTTCACAAAGACATTTAGAAAACCTAGTCTACAGCTTCTTTCCTGTTAGAATGTTTGGAACACATGAACTCCTGTCCATCCATCCATTTAAGCCCCTATATTAGATTATTTCAGTCTTCTTGATCCATGGTATACATTTTCAGAGCTCTAATAAACATGGTAAGAAAGAATAAAACGGGCGGTGAGGAGGGCAGAAAAGGGCAATGCACACTTGGCCTTTACCAATGGGATAGACATCCCAAGCACACTGTGGATGGCACCAAAGCAGGAAATGTGACTTTAAAAGGCCCGCAAATGAAGGGTAACAGTTGCTTCCCTCACCAAGAATCTGTCACCAACACATCACCTTTCACTGACACATGCTAATAAAACATTAAATGGGTTTTCAAAAGACTGTCCTGCTGGAGAATCAATGTAGAGGCGTACGCTTTCCACGGGGAGACTGATAGAGAAAGAGAAATCTATGCTCCAAACGTTCTTTTGAAATTTCCCCAAGCATCCCTAGTCCCTGGAGGCTGTCAAGACCCCCGTAGTAAATGCACATCAAAATCTCAACAAACACGAGGCACAGACTAGTTTTAAGTCAGGCTGAATGACTGAGAGACAGAAAGGTTCAGAAAGTAACCTAAGGTGTGACAGCGAGTGAATTCATCACACCACCTGCATTGGGAGTTGCAGTCTCACAACAGCCAGCAGGCTCCACTCCAAGTGAAAACACTCTCTGCCTGCTCAACTGCGTGACCCCCCACAGTCATGGTCACTGGAAGCTACTCCTCTGCTGTCAAGCCAAATCCCCAGCAATGCATACAAGCAGACAAAGTCATCTAGGGAATGAAGGACCATCATGACCATAAAAAGCACCTACTTTGAATCCAGTTATTTTCATCTCCCTAATGTCCACGCTGACACAGATGAATACCTAGCAGATGATTTCACCACGGCACACTCCTCGGCTGAAACTAAGTAAATATATCTGAAGCATAACTCTCTTCCTACCACATTCACACCCCAGGAGTCCTTGCCTGATCATTTCATGTTTTGCAAGGCTCTGCATCTGCACTAAGTGCTTTTGGTGACAAAGGAAACTCTGTGCCCTTTCTGATCCAAGCTCTAGAATAACTGGAGGAGAACACATACTCAATTCAGTTTAGTGTCAACTCTCCAGACTCTCTTCTCCAAAACATGAAAGAAAAGTTGCACCAACTTGAGCAGATGTGATTTGTGCATTCATGTAAGTTCACTAAGCAAGAGACAGAAGGTGTGAGCTTTGTCTCACATTGGTGTAAATCAAGGGAGATGTGGAACATACTAGCAGTGACAAAAGAAATTATATAAGTCTTGAAGTGACTAGATATGGTTTTTTACATTTCTTACTTTTTGTGCCTTGACCAGCAATGTTAGTCCTGTCCCAAGCTACAGCCAGGGCAGCGGGAACTGAAATGTGCCACTGTGGCCAGTTCCAACTTTTCTACACCTTGGGTCCTGATCCTGATTTTCCTTCTTGGTACTAAAGCTCTTTCTGATGGATGATAAGAAAAGTGGGACTTAACAGGCTACAACATCAAGTATGTATGGCCATCTTCAGCTGAAACCTCTGGAACCACCCAGACACTAACACAAATTGGACTTCTTTTTGACAACTTCTGAGGAAATTCCATAGATTGAAATGGCCATGAAAATCCTTATAACTCTATATCAGTAAGATGCCAAAGGCTTAAAGGGACTGCAAAGTTTGCTTAAATAATGTTACTTAACTAGCAAGCTCCATGTGCAGTCCCAAGCACTACTCTGTACTCAGAGGCAATAAACTGTAATTCAGGGAGTCCTGGCTGGGTACTATCTGATCTGTGAGTCTCTGCTTTGACTGAACATTTCAGGCCTTCTCTTTCCTGCACTGTTGATCTGAACTCACTGGTGGCCAAAGTGGACACTTACTAAACTAAGAAAAGCAAACTAAAGAGTCTGGGGGCCAAACCCTGTGGTAAATGGCTTTATTAGGGTGGCAAATTGAAACACTGGCAGTGGAATTACTTCCCAGAGAATGAGAAACCTAATGAAAAACAGAACATTTTTCAGAAACAAGAGCATGTTGGATGTCTTATATGTAAGAAAGGTTTAAATAATATTCATTAGTAAATAATTCAAAAAATACAAATGTTTCAGTTAGCATCCAATCAATGGTAACTATATGCATACAGCTTGGTTACTTTAATGGTGGTCTGTATTACTGAGTGTTCTAATATTGCCAAATATTTTAGTACTTTTTTGTTTGTTATAAGTTCTGCCCTTGAAAGAATTTGTAATCATAAAGCTTTCTTCTCATGTGGAGGGAATTTGATTCTGAAAGCACTAAACAGACATCACAGACATGCTCAGACAACTCCTTCCCCATCTGAATTCCCTTGACAGTCACAGCTCTTAGGATCAGAGGAGTCAGAGGATGTTGTCCCATTCTCATAACAGCAAGTTTTGCCAGAGGTCACAGGACTTCGTGTTTGTTCTCTTCAGATTCCCTTAGTTAAAACTTATGCCCCATTCCTTGGCTCTTGGGCTTGTGCAATAGTATCTTACAGTTTTTCTTACTCTGATTTCACTCTTATTTTACTCAGAGATGAACTTTTTTTGTTGGGTCAAGTCATGGGTTCTGCCTCAGCATCAAAGAAAAAATGCCCCTGACAGCACATTTACCTCCTCACCACAGTATCTTTATTTCCTTCTTAACGTTTCCCTCTGTCAAATTGCTGTTTCTTATTCACTCTTGTGCCCTGTTTTTCTTTCTGCCATGGCCCTTCTCTTAATGAGTCAGTCACAAAGGCAGGGCTTTGGGTCTGAGGAAAGCAAAACCATGGAGAAAGCACAAAAATCTTTCAGCTCCAGCAGCTTTGGTTTGTGTGTTCAAATTCTGGTAATTTCAACACTAACTGTCTTTCCTTTCACACATGGTATCTCATTGAGATTCAGAGATCCTGCAGGGCTAGACAGCTGCCAAGAGCCCTTCAGCAAGGTCTCTTTGACAGGGAGCACATCTTTAACAGACTCCATAGTCTGACACATCTGCTTTCTAATATTAATCCCTCAGTCATTACTGTTGGTAACAGCTCCCTCTTAAGTGTTTGTGGCAGCTGCTCAACACAAAATCATACTTTCCTGAGGATCGGAAAAATTGCAGCCAGCTGTCTCCAGTTGTTCGGTTTTCTTAAGAGCTGCTCTGTCCAAAAAACTCCCCCCCACTCGATGGCCACCCCCTCTCCCTGTTGGAATTGATCACAACCCACTAACCAGAGACATCCCTATTCACTCCCCCCTCCCTGGCAGGACGCTTGCCAGCACAGCCCTGTGGAGTCTGACAGTGTGGTTCCACTCCTGCTCCTGAGCTGGCCACGCTCAGAGAGAGTCACAGTGTTTTACTAAGAACATCCCTTCATCCTTGGTATCATTCCATGGAATTGCAAGCTGTGGGGGCAGGGACTGCTTCCTCTTTCAGGTATTCCTTGGTGTCA
This sequence comes from Sakesphorus luctuosus, assembly GCA_013396695.1. Classification (NCBI taxonomy): domain Eukaryota; kingdom Metazoa; phylum Chordata; class Aves; order Passeriformes; family Thamnophilidae; genus Sakesphorus; species Sakesphorus luctuosus. Next base: position 244,456 of record VWZD01002534.1, read on the forward strand.
TTGTAATGCAAATAAAACCAAACAATTCCGATACTCACTACACTTGGTAACACGAGCCAAATACCGCTACTATAGAGGATTTGAACCGCAACATTTTTATATCTGATCAGCAGTCAAACTGAGAATTAAAAAAAACCAAAACAACAAAACAAAACAGTTCAGCCAGAACAGATGATTTCCTGCTGCTCAAACTATACAGTAGTTTATAACAGGAAAAACGAGTCAATTACTTCTATCCAGGACAGCTAAGAAATGAACTTACACAATGCAAGTCATACAAGATGATCTGGGTTTAGGAAAACAACGATTTGGAATACTAAGGAACCTATTGCGCAAGGTACAAGACAGAAGACAGTATTCAGACTTACCAGAGGAAGAAGGCTGGGAAATTCTATGGGGCACTACAATAATAGCTTAGTTCCTCTGAAAGCGAAGAATGAGTGCAATCAGTAGGTGAGTAGCTCCAAGGAGGTTCAACCCAAAGACTGCAGGAAAAACACACTGGAAAGGGAAAAGGTGGGAAAGTAGCTATTAAATGATAACTAAGACCTGTTAAAGTTCACAAGGGGACAAAAATCATGGACGTGTTTACAGAGAAAATAAAGATGCAACTGTAGCAAGACCAATTAGCACTGAGCTATATCTAGGAAGGTAACAGCACTTTTGTAACACCAGACAGCAAACAGTTCCTAAGGCTCCTCAGAAGCTGCACTCCCATCATTAAACCAGCCTAGGGCCAGAGCCACTCAGTTTCAGCAGAAGATCTAGCAGATGGGTGGGTGCAGTTCGCCCAGCCTTTTGAGGGCGCTTTGCTCAAGCACTCTCTGGCAGCTTAGCCAAGAGATGAGCCTGGCTATAATCTCACTTTTTGCCCAGGGCCTCCTACAATCCTGAGCAATGCTGGCTATTCCCTGCTAATAGCCCTATATACCCAGGGCACCAGAGTAATGCTGCATAATCCCATGAATAAAACCAGTTAAGATAAGTGTTACTTGTTATAGGTGAAGCAAAAGCTACCAGCTGGCAGCAGTGCCGGGCAAACTGAGATTTTCCTCTATGTATTGGGCAAGGTAATATACTCATTACATCTACAGGCTGCATGGTGAGGTTTTTATCTCTGTCTCACCCCTGAATAAGACTGGTTTACAAAGGACCAAGCACTAGTCTCAGATCATATCCAACATGAGGTTGGGCTCCAGCTGAATGCTTGCCACACTGCCTAACACAAAATCAAGCTTGGTTTGTTTGCTACACCGAAACTGCCTGCAGCAGCTGCTGTTCAAAAGGCACCTGACTTCCCGAGCAAAGCAAAACAACTCTTAAATTATTGCAGTAGCTAGCTCTGGCTGAAACAGAGAGAGGATGTAGTATCCAGCAGAGTGATATAAATCAAAGCAAGGAGAGAGGAGAACTTCTATCAGTGCAGCCCTGGATAATGCAGTCAAACAGGATGTGATGAGATAAGGCTGTGTGTGTGGCCTTGCACACCATCCAATCAGTTACATTTGCGATAAAGGAAACAGAGCACAGAGCCCTGCTGCCCTAAGCAGGGGAGAGAAAACCCCCACAACCCAACAACAAAACGCAAGGACTGATTCTGATCCCACTAGTCTAGGGCTGCCCAGCTTGAGGATCGATCCTGAGCGACGGGTAATGCATGCACAGCTCCCAAGTACAGGTCACATCATAAGGCCACCAGGCTCAGACTGACAAAATGACTATTGCATGATTTATGTCTCAGCTGGGAGAGAAAAATGAGCCAGCAAGGGCAGCAGAGATTGACACTGCCAGGTTGTCCTGGGATTGAGCCACACAGTGGGCTGGCCCCAGCTCTCAAAGGAAAAGTGGAATTCCTGGGGAGTCACTGTTATCTCCCATGAGGGAACTGTTCCCAGAGCTCCCATTCTCCCTGACTTTCCAAGACATGTGGCATGTGTTTCACAGCTTCCCAAACAGATGAAGGTTGTGGCAGGGTGAAAATGGTTAGTCACCCTCGTGCTGGCAGCAGCAGTCACCAGGAGTCATTTTCCCATCTAGCACAGAGCGGGTTAGAAAGCCATGACCCAGGGGGAAGTCAGATAATCATGCCCCTTTTCTATCACAGAATCACTGTTAACATGTTAAAATTTTAACTGTCCCTTTAAGTACAGACAAGGGGAGGTTATTGGCTGATTAAAACTACTTGGGTCTTACCAAACCAAGCTAGAGACAGAACTAAATGAAACTGAGCATCTTCCCAAAGACTATTATTCACGAAATTGTTAGAGGATAAGGGAACATTTAACAGCAATCTGAAAAAAAATGTTGCCCCGAAACCCACTAAAACTCAGTTGTCCCAAAAATCTCACTGTCAGGCTCTAAAGCCCTCATTTTACCTATGGAAAAAAGTATAACACAAAGACGTAAGTGAGACACCCAAAGGCAAAACCAGAGTGGGGTTAAAATCTAGACAAGAACTTCAAGACAAGAAAAGGTTAACTTAAAAAGCGATTTGCAGTTGCAAGTGGTGTAACTTCAGAGGGGCTCATGTTTAACAATGTCTGGAAATGGAGCATCTTTTGAGTATTTACTGCCAAGCAGCACTGAATTGTGGCTCATAATGCCCTTTTTAAGATATCCAAAGATTTCCTAATCCTGCCTGCTGTTCATGACATCTTTCAATCTCTTGTCTAGGACTCAAAGGTAGATGTTACAGAAAAACCTCACAACTGTGACACACTTAGCTTCCCATGACACTAATGGCAGAATTGCACATGAACTCAGACAGGAGTCAGATGTTTGCAAATCTCAACCAAAGCCGTGAAACTGTTTAACTCCAAAAGTATAGTCAGTCTCAAAGAAAAGAAATAGCTGAACCTGGGCTAAGGGACTTACAAGAGAATAGACAGAGATAATGATCACGCAGGCCATGAATGAAGTCAGATTTCCACTTGTGCAGTGCTTGCAGGTGGTCTGTTTTGTGGGAATTACCTGCCTAGCCAGGTCTAAGCCCTCTGCTAAAGCCTCAAGATAAATGCAAACCACAAACAGGCAGAGCAATGGAGCAGTGGGAGCAATGCTTAGTGCTCTCTTGACTTTTCCTCCTTCGGTCCACCAATTATACGTGTGCTTTGATTTTAGTAGTAGTCAGACAGGAGCTCAAAGGAGTTTGAAACCTGTGATAAGACAATACCTAAGTAAAGAACAATATGATGAAACATCTTCATCCTATGAATGAACCCTACTCATGGCTACCAACCAAGCTGCACTCTCTTGGTGTATTCAGTCACCATCCCTGCTCAGGTTTGGAGTACACGCTCCATCTGGAACATGCAGCAGGTGAACATTCACAGCTTACAGCTAAGATAGTCACTTCTTAAGGCTGACACTGGGGAAAGTCAAACAGATTCGGTTTCCTGTAAAAGACCCAGAAATTTTACAAACACCGACTAGCCATTTTAACCAGATTCCAGTTCTCCTATTAGTTTGATACATGGGACAATAAAGCTGTTCTCAACTCAGACTAGTGTAATTTTGAGTTCAGAACTCTTTCCTCTCTCTAAATGTGGCATAAACACACTGTCACTTCCAATGTGCTGAACACAGAGAGATTCCAGAGAAAGCAAATGAAAATAATAAGAATCTGTAATTACAGGTCCAGCCCACAAAGAAGTATCAATAAGAAAATAAAAACCAACAAAACAAAACCAAAATCAAAACCAAAAACAAAATGTCAAAAACCGAAAAACAGTTAAACTTGTCCTCAGATATTACAGGAAAGCATGAACCTTCTAAATTATCTCTTTGCCCTTCCAGACCCTTCTCGCCAGGAAGGTCAACAGGTTATATACCTTCTGCTGGATTAATCTACAGGAGAACAGGGGCAGCCAGCCAAGCAAAACTAGATTCTTAAAGGGACACAGCCAACAACAGACTCTATTCTAGTTTTTAAAGCAAGTTCTTACAAATAAAACCTGTGACCAAAGGCAGAGGAAAAAGACAGTGCTCTCTATTTTTTAGTTAGCCTACTGGATTGATAGAAACAGAGATTTACATTGTTGCCTCTGCACAGTTGTTTTCTTCTGACCACGCAGAACCCTCACACACAAATGGGGACAGAAAAATAAATGGGATTTTATTATTTTACATTTATAAAGATAATTCAAAAAGCAGTGAGTGCTCTTGGAGATAATCTTCTTATGCAAATGTCTCTTTCACACCTCTCTTTTTTTTTCCTCCCTAAACTGATAAGATTTTCAGACCAAAAGACCAGTCTAAATCCTGCTAATCTGGTACCAATGAGCTTGATTTTGAGGACCTGCTATGGAGACACATGAGCAGGTAAAGTGAACTTAAGACACATCAGCAAATCCTCCCCTTCCATTTCAGCACACACATGCTCTGTGCTTTCTTGGCATTTCCCCCTTGAGTTAAAGCAGTCTGGGTTACAAAAGACTAAACTTTGTCTGGACATCTGTCATTAATGGTTACCATACTGTTAGTAAGGAGGCACTTTGGGGACTCCATTGATTTATTTTCTCTTTGGCAATAGCAAAGCAGATGCTTCAAAAGTTTGTACCCAGGCTCTGAAAGCCACTGGCATTCATGGCTCAGAAATACAGCAAAGTAAACCACCTACCCTTTGGCAATCACATTCTAACAAAGGTAAGAACAAGGTAATTATAAACCTACAACAGAACAGAAAAACAGAGCCAGTGGCAGCCAGTGACTCAGCCAGTGGCACCAGGAACTGGAAAACCTGCCCCTCCCTAGCAGGAAAACGTCTAATTCATATGGTGTTAAAAACAAAGGGGAGTGACTGCATCATCTCCAGAAAAAGGAGGACCCGAGGGGCAGGAACAATAAAAACAAAAACCCACAAAAAAACCCCATAAAAATCCAAAACCTTGCAAAAAACCCGCCAAAAACTCAAAACACCACCTCCAAACCCTGAAGAACTCTTTCTAATCATGTAGTTTTGGATCTTGTAATGAGCTTCATGCATACAAACTCATGGCTTTTTTTTACAAGGCTCTACAAAGGAACACTTTGGGCATTTACTAAACATGGTGGTTGGCAGAAGTTGGAGAGAGAGGATCATCCATTACTGCAAATCTTAATAAACTTGATTGGTCTTCAAAGGAGGGTAGAATTGCCATGAAGGTAGAGAAAGAAAAGGATATGGTGAAAGACGTAATAAGTTTAGATTTAGAATAGCATTTGTTACACCTTAAGGAAATCGCAGCTGAAAATTACTTCAAATTGGCTTTGGAGAGTATTGCTCACATTATTAGAAAATTAACTAACAGCTTCAAAAATAAGCACAATTATAAATATGATATATAATATAGATATGATGTATAATGATATACAAATGGAACCAACAGGTACAGGGGGCACCGACTGGGTTGCTGCAGGGATCTTTGCTAGTCCATTTGTCTTTGACAACTTAACTAGAGATCTAAGACCGAATAAAGGTAATGTTAGTGAAACAGAAAGAAGTTTACTAACAACAGTGGGTAGAAACAACTCAAAGGGTGTTAGACAGTGTAAAAACAACTGAAATAAGCAAGGGAGACAAACAAGACTAGGTGGGCAAAATGCAAAGAAAAAGAAGAAATAACAATGAAAGAAACCTAGAGATAAAATCAAGGAAAAAGCCCTGCCAGAAACAAGAGCTAAAGTCATGCAAGAGTTGTCTGCAAAGCAAATGCTTCTGCAAAATGACCAATGTGACTTTTATCTGCCTGAGCTCAGATATCACTTCAGGCAACAAAGAGAGATGAATCACTTCCAACTCATGGAATACCCGATCTCATTCTGCAAATGGAACACAGACAAACAGAAGAAAGTGAAGAGTATAAAAAAAATAGGACTAGAATAGTCGACATTGAAAAACATCAATATTTTAGCCTCAGTAATAGCTTTAAGATCTTAGAAGATGCAAATGCAGAGACAGAATAAGCACCCATTTCAGAGAAACAGATAGCAAGGCAAAAACTGTTCCAATAGAGTAAGAAAACTTTTCTGATGTTTAAGTATATTAAATGATGAAAAAGTTGCCCAAGAAAAATTTTAGAGGGAACTTGAGGGAGTGGAAATCAAACTAAACCAACCAAATGAAAAAAAGACAAACCTGAACTAACGGGAAAGTGTAAGAGATCTTTAAAGAAAGGTAACTCTGAATTTTCACTTTCTTAAGATACAGTTGTGGCCAGAAAAAAAAAAAAAGAAGAAATTCATTTCACTATCACAGGAGCTACTGTAGACACGGTCCAAGGAACTGCTTAAGGTGGGGAAAAATGGCATTGTTTCTAAGAAAATATCCCCATTCTTCCCCCACTGCTCACCCCCTTCTCCAGACACTATAGCATGTGACCATAAGATTAACTTGACTAGAGAACAGATGTGGCTGAAAAGAGTGTCACTTTTCATGTGGATCAGCCCCCTGACCGGAGTCAGTGAACAGCAGTGCCAGTGTCCGTGCCAGCAACAAAGCACAGCGGTGTGACAAGTAAGGAAATGGACAGCTGGAAGCTGTGTAGGCAGGTTCTGTCCACAGCAGTGTCGGCCTCAAGTCTTTGAGGACTCACCCTTTGGGTTATGCTGGGACAGACCAAGAGCTGAAAGATACAATCAAAAAAGTATCCATAATACTAAGAAAGGAAAGCTGTGAATGACCATAACGTCACTGCAAACAAAGATGAAAGTAGCATCTCTTGGAAACTGTACTTTCCAGCAACCCTTTCAAAACTCTGCTTACTGTATTCAAATTCTGTGAAGCAAATAGCTAAGTAAGAAAGTCAACAGCAACTGTGATTTCGTGTAAGCCACAAGCAAGACTGGGTGCCATGGAGTCTTTTTTCTTTTAAGCTTGGCAATACTATTTTCGTATCATTTCCCCAACAGAAGTTCTATAATACACCAACATTAAAACACCACAATAATAACCTAAAATACTTCAAAGCCTTCCGTAGAACTTATTTAAAAATCCAAAAGAGGTAGCAGGAACCAAGACAGCAGTGAACTTCCTAGCACCCATTCTCATGCACACTTATTTGCTTCCAAGATCACCTCCAAAAGGATAAGAACAATGAGCCTAGAGACTGATACTTTGTTGCATTCTTGAGTTTGAGGGAGCCATCCACAGTGGGATTTAGTGAAACCCCAAAGGTGACTGCACCCACTGGCTGGCTGTCCTTCACTCTGCCAAAGCAAGTTCAAGAGAAAACCAGAGACCCTCAGCATCCAGCAGCCCTAATAAAGAAACCCCTCAGTATTCACTACAGGACGATCCAAGCTCTTCTGCCGTGAGAAAGAAACCTATCAAAACCGAAAGGCTTTAATTACATAGGTAATAATACAGCAGCTTCAGCCCAGCCCTGGCAGTTGTCATATACCCACACTGCTTTCCCTCTTGTTCTGTTCCTCTCACTCCTCCCTGTTACTCTCTGCCCTGTCCTGCTGCCCACTTCCTTCTGCAGGAGAACAATAAAACCTCTTGCATCTACACAGACAGATGGACAGACAGGTGAATAAATGTTCCACTCACTTTGCACACAGACACCGCAATCAGGTCTTGGGGAAGCTGATCTGTTCCCAGTAACAGGAAAAAAGAACAAAAAAATAACCTCTAAATCTCCTCTCCCACCCACCCCCCCACGTTTGAAAAGTATTTTTGCTGTTTTTTTGTAGAGGAGTCGCACAACTCAACTCTTAAGGTTAGAAAGTAACAAGAGTGTAACGTCAGGTTAAGCAAAAACAAGACTGATAATTAGTTGTGGTTAGTTCTGGGGGTTTGTTTGGGTTTGTGTTTTGTGTGTTCGTTTTTTTAACTTATATATGACCATTCACTATAAAATACTTTACAGAAGTCCTTACACATGTTACGTTCTCTCTTCTGCAAAAAAGCCCGATCTTTAGCATCCCATGCAAGAAATGGTTTAAACTAAATTATCTACATAAGATAAAGGATTACTTGGGAAAGCTTTTTGTTTGGAGGGTTTTCTTATGTGTGTTTTTGTTTTGATTTGTTTTTCTAAAATCCTTTCCGACGGCATGCCACTAAAACTGAACTCTTAACTTCAGACTAAGTAAACTGGGAAAAACATTATTCCCTCACCTTTTGGTAAATACTCAGCAACAACCCACATGCCTTCTCACGGATGGGCTTCCTAAGGCATTTTTTGTTTTTCCCTAAAACATCTTCCATAATTGACATTAAAATTCATTACAGAAAGTACTGTTCCTCCTCTCCATCCTCCACAAGCACATCTTTACGAACGGTACAGAACACAGAAACCTTTCCCCCCGCCACCCCCATCAGCGCTGCAGTTTTCAGCCGATGCGACAAGAGCCCGAGTTCCCGAAGTGCCAGCGCCGGCAGCCCCTTCCCGACGGGAGAAGCCTCCATTGAGGATGTTCCCATCGCTTCCTTTGTACGGCTGAGCCTCCTCTGTCGCACATGACCGGCTCCGAACCCTCCCCTCCAGCCTTCCTCCCGCAGGCACCCGCGCCCCTTCGCCCCGCGCGAAAGCGACCGTGGAACAGCGTGTTCTAACCTGAGCGAGGCAAGAGCGGCTGCTGTTCCGCAGGGGCAGCGGGGACCGGCTTCAAATCCTCCTTCAGCTCCAGGACTTTCTGCCAAAAGAGCACCGAGCGCTGTTACTGCGCGCCTGCCCCTCGCTCCCGCCCGATCCCCACCCCCGAGCCCGCAGGGGTGGGAGCGGGGGCTGGAACAGGGGGAGCGGGCGGGTCAGACTCCCGTTCAGCATCGCCGCCGCCAAGTAGGAGAGAAAGAAAAAAAAGTTGGCGAGGAGCGGCTCCGGGTGGGCCCTCGGGGCTCCCCCTTCCTCGGTCCCGCGGCGCGGGGAGACGCGAACAATGCCGGGCCGGGCGAGCGGCCGGGAGTGGATGGGATGGGATGGGATGCGATGGGATGGGAGCAGAGCGGAGCGGAGCGGGGGCGCGGCGGGAGCGCAGGCACAAAGCGCACACTCACCTGAGGAGAGCGGAGCGGCGGCGGGACGGCGAGCGGGGCGGGGGGGCGGCCGGGCAGGAGTTTGGGAGGAAAAGGGAGGGTTTTTATTTCCCCTGGAGTTTGAAAGGAGGAAGTGAGGAATGCGAGGAATGAGAGTTGGTATGAAATGAACGCGGCCGAGGGAGGGAGGGGACTGCCGGCCAGCGCAGGGGCTGGGACGGGGCTGGGAGGGGACTGTCGGGGGGCAGGGGGCAGCGGCAGAAGGGCCGAGGCGGAGTTGGGAACAAAACCCAGCGGGGCCGAGCAGTCCCCGGCCGGGAGCCGTGTGTGCCCGGG
>VWZD01002534.1:255499-277314 GCA_013396695.1 Sakesphorus luctuosus
GGGGGGGGGGGGGGGCGGGCGCGGGAGCGGGGGAAGGGGCCGGCACGGCAGCGCTGGGAGCGGGCGGGACGCCGCCGCCGCCCCCAGGAATCGAGAGCGGGCGCGGCGCCTGCCCGCGGGAGAAGTTGGAGTCCGCGGCCGGGAAGGGCCGGCCTCAGCCGGGGGAAGATCCCTGAGAACGCCGCCGCTTGCCTGGTGCCGTCCCAGGGGCGGGACGCCGGCGATGGGCCGGGGAGGGGGCGCCGGTGCCGGGACACCCCGCGCGGGACGCGGCGCCCCCGGATATTCCCTGCGAGCCGATCCCGGCCCGCCGGCAGCGCTGCCTCGGAGCCACTCAGGGACGTGCCGTGATTTCCATCCGGCATAGCTGAGCCCCTGCGAAAGAAACCCAACCCCAGCACGGCGGAGTGTTTGTCCCCAGAGTATTCCTGGCTGCGAACTACTCCCCTATCAGCGCGGGGATGTCCCTCGTGGGTTTTCTCAGTCTCACGTCGAAGCTGCTCTTTTCCGATGTCGTTCCTGTGCATCGCTAGAAAATGCTGATACCAGGCTGAGAGCTGTGCTAGGGTTGGAAAGCCACATTCCCCGAAACAAAAGCAGTAGTAAACCAGCAAGTTTAGTAAATGTAACTATATCCTAATAGCAGCTCTGGGAACGCAGCTCCATCAGAAAAATGAACCTTTTCATTGCTCTAGGAGGTACCTTTTTCACAGATGCCTTTAAACGACCTGTGAAGAGTAATGACTGGCTTTCTTTAAAACTTCAGTATATTGAACAAATGAATTAAGAAAAGAAAGTTCTGAAAATAGGTCCTAAATGTGTCCTAAGGACTCAGAAACCAAATAGCAAAACCCATCAACTTCAGAAAAATAAGGGTTTCTGATACAAGTGAAGGAATTGAGAGTATATACAATTAAATGTTACAAAATTCAATGAATTTTTCTGTTATATAAAGCCTTGTAATGATTTAATTTAGCCACTGTTTCTACTAAGCCCTATTTAAAAACATGCAGTTTAATAAAAACTATATATGAAAGGTAGATCACTTCTCATCACATACATTCACTGTGAATTCTAGTTCAGGTCTCATAATTATGTGACTAACATATTGTTTTGCTCCCATTTCCTTGCCAAATCAACGTAGCTCAAAGAGAAGGAATTGAAACCTATTCCTTCCTGTGAATCATCACACAGATTGTTTGCAGGACTCCAGTCAATTGCAGATGGAAACTCACTCAGGAGAATACAAGTTTGTTAGTGGTGGGTTGGTTTTTTGTTCTTTACTGGAGGTAATGTGGAAGCAAACTATTCCACTTAGCACGCAAAGCAGAGCGAGTTGGGCAAAGTTACCAGACTTAATTCTCAAACCTATTCATAGTCTATCTGAATAATTTTGTTATGCTGCTAAAATAAAGCCTTTCTTCATGGTAAATTAGTATTCCTTTCCCTTTAATAAATAAAGGACTCAATTAAATTAAACATTAAAGAAAAAAATCAGTCCTTTGCTTTCTCCATAATTGTCAGCTGTTTTGTTGCAGACAGGGCAATGGTATGTCTTTTTTGGAAATGTTAATTGAATCAAAGTAAATCATCATGAGTTCCAGCCTCTGGAATACATCCACCCTTTTAGGTATCCTCTAAACTAAATGTTAAATTACCATAGCCTTTACCTTAATGCATTCTGGTGAAGTTAGTTTGCTTCTGGGTTTTTAACTCCCATTTTGGGACAAAAGAAGTGACTTCCAGCTTCCAGTGAGAAAATAATAATTCCATATAGAACATGCTAAGGGATAGAATGAGGAGACAGAAACTCCGTAGCCTGTACAGTTCAAGAGATAAAAGAGTTAACAGTGGTACAGGGTTTCTGCCTTCTTTCCTGGCAGGGCTTTCAATTCTGTACACTTCAGTTGTAACCGGCTGTTTTCCCTGTCAGGAAGGAAGGCCTTACACCAGTGTTACTTTTCTACTCTTCTTCAAAACTATATGCTGGGCCAAATCTCTTGGCCCCAGGATAACTTCAGGGTCTTTCTTAGTTCTGAACTAGTTCCAAACTGCAGTTATGTACACCATGGCAGCGAAGATGAGATTCCTGACTCTGACACAAAAGGAATCTGTCCATACTTCTGTTTCACAAGACTACACACAAGCTCTTAGCTCAACTTGTAAATCACAGAGAAGCCTTTGCTTGTCTCCTCTACCAGGAACAGGAAACCTGATTCAATGTCAACTGAGAGATTAATACCAGCAAGTAGAGGAACACAGTAAAGTATAATATAATAATTACGCCAACAATAACAAAACCCCATCCTACTGCTACCGAATTCAGCAACAGAAACTTCAATGAGAGTCAGACTTACCTCTAAAAGAGCATGAGATCATTGCCTGTCTCTTATGTTTCTGAGCCAAAGACCCTATAGCAGCCTAGGAGCTGTTTCCATCCACTAGGCCTGCCTTTAGGATTCATATTTAACAGTCTAATATGCTTCCTTCTTTATTTTAAGATCTCTCTGGGACTCCAAGAATGTTGCATTTGCATGTATGCAACTAATATCGCTGTTCTAAGAACAAATGCCCAGTAGTATCTCCTGCTTAGTTTCTCTCCCAACTAAGACTAATTTGGCTCAAATGAAAATCATGGGAAAAACAGAGGTGCATGAAGAGTAGGGCTTACACATTGAGAGCTGTGCCAGTTTCTGATTATCAGATCCACCGTATCTCCACTTACTGAGGTTTATACATATCTCAGTGGAAATAAGTAAAAATAATCACTTTGATTTGATGCTCCTCCTACCTTTGTATTACTTCAGTTCTCATTTCAGAAAAAAAATCTTCTTTGATGCTTGAATGGGTTTAGACGGAATGTAGGAAAATGCATTAAGAACCATCTAAAATGCCCTAACTGGACACTGGGAGAAACATTAAACACGTGGGGCAGAGAAGTGGAAGTAGCTTAAAGAGAGAATCAAATGAAAACAAAGAACTATAGAGAAGACCTGATAACTGGGGAGAGGGAGGGGAAAGTATAAGAAACTAACCTTATATTTATTCCCAGACTTCTAAGTGTATGGAAAAAAAAAATCAACATCACAAAGAGAACTGAGAATTACAAAGGAAAAGAGGGAGTAAGAAGAGATGAGATTCAAGAAGATGAGGAGAAATTGAGGTAGTATCTCATACAGAAGGAACAAAAAAACACCCACAAGTGACAACAACATCCTAAAAAAACAACCAACCAACCAACCAAAAACCAACTCATTGAGAATTAAGGATTTTTTAATACATAAATTAGTTTATTTTCATTTAGATATAAAAATTATAAATACAATTAATGTAAAACAGTATCTGATAAAGAGCATTGAATCAGTTCCTCTGTCTGTATAATTTGAATGAAAGGCCCTGACAGGATCATTTGATGTCAACAATACCTTGAAGAGCCACTCCTGACAAACCTAATTGAGTAAAGGCTACTGTGGCCTTCTGACTATACAGAGTCATCTTAAATTGGAAATTAGCATTCTACCTTCAGGTCATCCCAAAACATAAGGCAGTTTTTTCACACATTCCTAATCAGAAAAATAATCAGACAGGTACACAAACTGACTTCATTTTTCTGGATAAGTAGCAGGAGTGCAGAACCATCAGCCAAGACCTCAGAAGAGCACAACTGGAAAGCACTGCCAGGTCTCATCCCCAGACTGATGAGCAGGAAGTACACAAAGGCACAAAGATCCATCACGATTCAAGTTCTCTTCACTGACTGCTTTTCTGATGAGATCATCTGAAGACAATGGCTCACCAGCTAATGCAGAATGATCATATGAGAGATACTTGAGATGGACTTCTCAGCATCAATTCATAAATGACAGTTAAATACAGAGTTTACACGTGATTACCATAACTTTTTTTTCTGGAAATATCAGAAAATGTCTCCACAAAATTTTGTTAATGTGAAGGAGCAATACACTGCAAAGACTCCAGAGACCAAAAGCAATATGTCTGCTGTTTGCACCTTGAAACAGTTAGTCTGCTGACAAGGATGATACCCGAAAGTGGAGAACAATTAATTATTGTCTCAATAGAGGGACAGCCTTTTCCAGGACCATCATGAATATGTGTAATGTCTATGAAACAGGCAAGACAAAAAGTGTTCTCTGCTTCAGTACACAGCAGGTGTGTACACTGCGAGGCCTCCATGTCACACTGTGCAGCAATCCACTCGGATGAGTTAAGGCCATCTGAATCAAGAAGTGGTCTGTGCTGTGACCTACAGTCTCCATATTGTACATCCATGGAACACTCGAAGGACACATTGCAAAGCCTCACGATACAATGGCTTTAAACTTAATGATGCCTTTGAAAATACCTGTAATCTCTTTTTGAGGTAACTCCTTATAGTCAGGCTAAAATTATATAAAATCTACTTTAATATGTCATGACTTGAGATAATCTCACATTAAAAAATTAATTGGTCACAAACCTATTCCTAGAAATGGAGCAAACTTTATGAACAGTGGACAACTCAATCACAACACTGCTTTTTCAGGAATAGTAGTGTATATTGTTAAAATACTACCTTCTGTCAAATTCAGTCAGATTCTATCATCTACTCAGTCTCAATTTAACAGAAGCATCAATGAATACAATATCACCATCTGAAAAGACAGTGTTTGAGATTTGATTGTTCTTTATTTGGTAAAAAGACTGGCAAGAGATAAAGAGCAATTAGAATACTGAAAAGGAAATGGACCATCAGCCTTAAAGAGAGAATTATCTCACAGAGTAGAAGTGTTAGAGCCAATGTCTTATTCCAGCTATTCTTTTTTTCTGAATTCATTGATCAGAAAATCATGAGTAACATCATCTCCCAGGCTTTGTGGAAGTTTCAAGGTATATGAACACTTAGCTGTTATTTTTCTATCCTAGCTGCAAGCAGTTCCAATTAGTGGGCTTAGCCCACTCTCCTGCAGCGTCCGTAAACAAAAATGGTATAAGCAGAATCAACATCAATGACCAAATCATCACCTATACTTCTTTTCTTCCACAATGCTTACAGTGACTGCTCCCAAGATGGTCTACTGTCAACACTTACATTGCTCTGAGGGCTGGAATTTGCTTTCTAATAAGCCTCTAGAAGTTGGTCCTCCATTTCCCTTCCAATATGCTCTTCATTACTACATCTGGAACTCTTACAAGATGCAGGCATGGGAGTGAGTTCCATGTTTCACATGTCTTGTCCCTCATTCACAGACCAATTTACTGTCGAAGCTGGAGAGTCCAATAGCAAAGGCTTGAAGAGCACAGAGGGGATAATTATAGTCCAGAGTGAACACATCTTCTGCTACACGGCCAAACTGCATCACAATGTAGTCAGCTGGGGAGAAAAGGAAGATTAAGGGATGAAAAACTTCAGAGCGAAGTCAAAAGAAAAAATACAAACCCCAAAACCAAACAAAAAACCCAACCCCCCCCCCCCAAGCCCCACAAACCAAACACCCAACCACAAATACTCACACATCTGCCAGTCCTAAATATATGTGATTGGTGTTTACATCCTTTCCCACCAGAGTGGCCTTGAAATCAGTTCTCTAGAGTTAGTGCTGTTCTAGACATTACTTTTCTTCTCAGATCCAAAGCTCAAACCACTCTTCTGCTAGGCTGAAAGGACTGTATTAATCCTTTTCCTTCCCTTCAGGAAGTTTCCAATTGGTCTACATTTTGCTGCAGCAATGGAGAGCAATGTCTCCACCCACCCCAGAAAAAAGGGAGTCCTTTATGTAATTTTCTTGACAGCTCAGAAGTCCCCAGTAATCCTGAGCTAAATTCCTTCACCCACTTTCCTTTCTCAGGAAGACTGTCTATTCCTCCCAACCCTCATGAAATTATTTGGGTTCTCCCTGTTCGAGTAAGTCCCACACACTCTCCATCACTCTTACGGTCATTGTCATGGACAATCTGGAAGTTCTTTACTGAGGCCTGAGTGACTCTCCCATGGAAGTTCAAAACATAGGATTGAGTATCATCATTCCAGACTGGAGCCTTGTTGTGCAACTCAATGAGGTTCTCTAAATTTTTGTTTTGCCATTTTGACAGCAGACCCTCATGTTCCTGTTCAGAAGAAAGAAACATATTTGTCAGATTTGGAAGTGCTCTGCTTTCGAGCACTGCCTCTCCTGTGTGTGCACTCTGTCACTTGAAGACCACTCCCTGTTTAATTAAATAAAATGACGACACTTAAACTCAGTCCTACTGAAAATTTCCTACAAGAACCAGGAAGATACTTTCACAGATTCCCAAGCCAAGCATTCCTTTCCACTCAATGAGCTATCACCGTATTTCCACTCATAAAAAGGAAAAAGAATGAGAGAAGGAAGTGCGTGTGTGTACAGAAAAAGGAGCATTTCACAAGCCACAGATGACTGCAATCCTGTTGGCAGGAATCCCTTCTGAGTGTCATAAGCTTTCTCTCATCCTGTTGCATCTAGCTTCCATTCCTAACATTCTAAACTTCAAAATAAAAGAAAATAATCTACAGTTAACTGCATAGTGCCAGGCCCTTATGTGATTCAGTACAAAGTCCAAAGGCTGCAGCAGGCTGTAAGGTTAAATGTCATCCTATTGGGTCTAACAAGTGATGCACAGTATGAAAACCAGAGAAATAAAACAAAAAAAAATGCAAAAAGGAAGCAAACCACTGCATTATATTTGACAAACAATGAATCACAAAGAGGTTGAAGTTGTAATGAAACATCACATACAATTTAATTTTCTAAGTTCTGCAACAAATAAATTCAAACTGAAATAATCTATCCCAAGAAAAAGAATCCAAGCTGAAGTAATTAACAGGGAAAAATGCACAGAAAACAACCTCTTGTGTAGGTCTGACAGATACAGCTATAGTACCTGCTTTAGTATTGTATACAGATATGATAATGGATTTTTGAGTATCATCTAAATGAAACTTACTGTTCAATTTAGTTACTTTATATCTTTGATTTTATCTTGATTTATTTTTTAAAGATCCACAAAATAACTTTGATTACTGGCACCAACAAAGTGCATTTTTTACTCCTCTGAAGCAAGAGCAATATTTCTTAATTAGTGGCATCACACTACAGAGAAGAAAGGATAAAAACAGAGTTAAACCTCTACAGTGAAAGCCTTCACAGCTTTCCAGAACAGCTTTCTGTTTCAGCCTTTGTCCTAGTTAGAGGGTGCAGGACTAGTTTATCACTAAGTAGGTATAACCAACACTGTGTATTCTACAGCCTTGAGGTCATTTCTGATGGACTGTTAATAATGCCCAGGGCACACCTGACACCTCAGGCTACAAGCTGGGTGTTTAAGAACCCTGTGAGACAGAGGAGTGTTCCTGTCTTCACACCAATGACTCAGCTGTGTTAACTCCCCTCCAGTGAGTCCTTAGCACCTTCACACCAGTCAGAGGGGTCATGTCTGCTAACGGGCCATCAAAGATTCCGAAAATATCCCATGACTCACAGAGGCAAAATACCCATTGTGAAACTCCTCATCCTGGGTGAGGTACTGGGCATTCCCATCTGAGACTAAGCATATGTAATCTTCGGGGTTTGGGACTTCTGGTACCACTCGTCGGACCCAAACGAGGACCAGAACCTCAGCAGGACTGTGACTGCCACTCTCAACAAGACAGTNAACCGCAGCAGGACTGTGACTGCCACTCTCAACAAGACAGTGACCATCATCCTCACCAACAGGTTTTCCCTTCCTTTTACTTTGCACTCTGGGGAGACCACATCATGCTCAGCACAGGGCTAACAAACAGTATACTGTTCATGCCCCAGGGAGCTGGGTTACACATCTGTTCTTTGTGGGTTAAAATCAGTTCTTCTCTGTATCATTGTATTTATTGTAATCATTTTAGCAAATTGTAACTCTGACTTATAATCCCTCTTGAGCTGGATTCATTTCTCCTTCCAGTTTACCTTTAAACCAGCACAGCCTTGTCCACTGTCAGTATGTTTCTCTGATAGCAAAACAGTTGGGAAAATATGGGACAAAAATAAAGGCAGGGTGATGGAATCATTACTGTACTGACAGGGGCGATAGCAATACCAATTGAAAGGCAATGAATAAGTGACCATTTGCAGATACAATTTTCCTGCCCCTTTGCAAAATTAATCTCTTTTCCAGGTACTCATGACTGAATTTCCATCCTTGAAGATTTTTTTCTCTGACCTCAAGAAATACATTCTTGTCCTACTCATATCTACTCACAACACGGCTGCAAAAAACATTTTCTATCCTAAAACATTGCCATGTCTTAGCTGGCACTTGTTATTTCTGCCTTTTGTCTTCTAGCACATGAAGCATAAAACTGAGTGCCATAATCTGGTAAATGGACTGGAGTTGGACCAAGGGTTGGACTTGATGATCTCGAAGGTCTTTTCCAACCCAATCTATTCTATGGTTCTATGAAACCCACGTTAAGGGAACTGAATGTTTTTCATCATACACCTTAATATATCTTCAGATACAATTCTGTAAGCTTTTGGCTATAATGTCCTGCACACGTATGAGAAATACTCTCTAAATAGTTATGACAAAACTCCATCCTTCTCCTCATCCCTCTTTCTTCTAAAGAATCCTCCTTTTCTGTGACTCCTACGAAGCGGCTGACAGCATTCTGACGACAAACATACTTACTCACTTGCTACTACCCCAGCATTCCACCTTATCTATTACCTATCTGCTGCAGTTCATATGCTGGCTGAGAATGCAATCTCCTGGGAGAAGCAAGCGTGTCCTGTGTTCATCCAGCTCTCAGGAGCCAACCATGAGGACGGCTTGCAGGTGAAATAGCAACAACATACAGACAAGAAAATAATATTCCGGCTGACCAAAGGACAAGTAAGGATAGAAACATTATTCAGAAGGATACAGATTAAATTAAAAGGCAAGAATTAATTAAACAACACATTTAGGCTACACAGTATTTACTCTCCACTACACTTGCTAAACCTGTGGGTACTAACAACCTTGCTCTAAACCCTGATTGTCAGTAACATCCAGACATCCACAGGGAAATTTTAACCTCTTCCTCAAATCTAAAACATGAACAAACTGTGTAACTCACATTTCGTGGACGGATTGGAATTCGCTTATGATTCATGTTCATCCCTGGAATGATCACAGACATTTTTCTGGGACCCTTGAATCCTAAGATATTGGTTTCCTGAAAGACATGTGAAGGCATTATTTTCAGTAAATGAGATATTCCATCTCAAATAAGGAAAGACAGCAAAACTGAATTCTTGTCCATATTTGTACTAGTTTTTAGAGTTTTGCTGACTACAACTCTAGTAGCAGTTATTAACTCCAACTGTGTTTAATCATTGAGAACTGCTTTCTCTCACATTTAGAGAACAGTGTTGTGAGACATATATGGTATTAAATAATTTAGAGAGATCTGTTTTCCCACTGAAACATTTACAACAAAATTAGACAAGTGCAATTTCCAGGCCTAAGTTTTTGCATTTGAGGCAATGGCCAATCTTCGCGAACGAAGATTTGGGAAAGGCTCACCCCACATGGATGTGCCCTCCGAGCCTGCGCAGTGGATTTTTTAGGTGAGGCACAGCGTGCGCAGAACTGGCCCCACCGTTTAAGTCCTAAGGTTCATTTGCCACGGCCGAGCAAGCTTGGACAGTGACACTGAGGTCCTTAGGACTACCTACAGCACCCAGTACTAACCGGGGCTGACCCTGCTTCGCATCCGAGATCTGACGGGATCGGATGGCAGGGAGGCATTTACTGCCGGGGGCGGTCCGTACACTGAGACTCGAACTCGCGACCTAGGAGCCGGAGTCGGGAGTACTCTCCACTACGCCACGGGACCGCCCCATTTGAGGCAATAATATGCCGAAATCTTGCAAGTGAACAAGCATTAAGTATGATAAAAGGCAAATACCTTTGACCTAAGTCTATGTTGTCTGTATGTCACCAGTTAGTCTAAAACATTCCTGAACAATAAACTACATTTGTCTTCTGTGCTATTATTTGTGTTTAAGAGAATATCTATGGTTTTCTCTCAAATTATGCTGTTTTGTAAATAATTAAGAACAGACTCAGAAAGGGGAGTATTCAGCATCTATCCAAGGTCAAACCTTAAGTCAAGCAGATTTTTGCAGAGTACTGCAGGAGACTGCTCCAAGTGCATTGAGTACAAAAGCAAAGAAAACAAGTCCTGGTATTCTCAAATCATACATTTAATAATGTCAGCCAAAATCCAGAGGTCCATTTAAAGTGTTCTGTAACAATATCAGTCATAACCTGTAAAATTCCCAAAGACCAATTAAAAAGCCAGAGTGTTTCAGGAGTACTGAATTGATTGAAAGAAGTGATACAGCTTCTTCTAACATGTTAGTGCATTTTGCAGACACAGACAAAGGTCTCTGGAGTTGCAACTTCTATTATTTCACATATAAGAATGAGGGTACAGACTTGGTTCATATATAAACTTTACAAAACTTTTTGTAGGTAAGTTCAGAATTTTGAAAAGATAACTATATTAACTGCTGTCCTCATTTTAACATCTTGTTGTGTCCAACTAGATAGGGAACTGAAGAATACTGTATATGATAAGGATATCCAGTGATATTTCTGTAAACAGGATAGAACTGCAATTATCACATCAATTTCTTTTTCCTCCAAGTGTGATTAAGATCAACAGCAAAACAAAAAAAAAACAAGATGATGCTCCAGTAGGCTAATGCATCTTTAAATTTCTGCTCCTATACCTGTAAGAAAGGAAAAATCCTTCCACTTGACAGACGTCATTTTGTAGAGAAACTCAAATTTTACTCAAACTGTAAGACTGGAACATGAAACAACGTGACATGAGAACCCTCACGTAACTCCAGAGAGTCCTCAAGTGTATACTCACTCTGAAGCCTTGCCTGAGGTGATTCACAAGCGAAGAAAATATCTCTAGGACATAACTAATGAATCATGATTTCCCTAGAACCACATTCTTACTAACAACAATCTGCTACAGAAGTAATACCAGCTCCCTCCTATCCCCCCAAATGCCTTTAGTTCTGCAAAAAATAATTCCACTTCACAGGGTTCTCCCAGTTCCTTCTCAGTGTCTGCCAGATACCAGCTGGGCAAGGGGCAGCTCATTTGGGGTTAGCTTGGGTCTCTCTCCCTCACAGAAGATTTCTGGCATTGATTTCTTTTTCATTAAACTCTTAAGAACTTATCTTTGAGGCCTCTGCCCTTTGTTGTATCTGGTTGAAATTAGTTACTTGGTTTCAAAGTTAAGTGGGGGAACCTGACAGAAGCACAATTTTTAAGCCCCATTTCCTCACAGTAACCTGGCACAAAGAAGAGAGGGACAAAAAGGGAGAGGCAGTACTTACGTAACAAATAGCTGCAAGCTCCTGTCTCGTATGAGCCTTTTCCACTAGACTTTGTGCCTTGATTGGGTTAACTCCATGGTCATAGACTGTAAATTTAGTTCCCATGAGGTTTGACCTAATGTCAGGTTATGGAAAAACAGAGAAAGAGAGGCATCAGTGGACAGTTTTGTCCTCTTCTGAAGGTATTGGTGCACACAGTGAAAACACATTATCTCCTGTCATCTGAATCTTCCTATTGCCAGCTCAGTAAGGAGCTTCCATGCAGTGCCACGGTGAACTAAGACCATAACCTATCTTTGAAAAGCATCTAGACAGAATTTCTCCTCTGAGTTGCTGTAGTGAATGGTAACACTGAAGAAGGCTGCCAACTCAAGTGAATGCAGGTTATGTTCAGCAGAATAAGGCAAGTTCATTATCTCTCAAGTGATACTAGAACGCCAGTCATAACCATAACTCAAAACAACAATCCTATCTTGCCTGTCTATAGTTTTCAACAGTGATTCTCACCTGAGTTTCCCAATGAAACTTTCCCCTTTACGGGATAAATCAGTTGGGTCAACTGATATGAGGTAATTGGATGTTTTGCTCTTCTTTCTTTTTCTTCCCGCAAGAAGGAATGTCTGGAAATATAAAACTTTGATTAAGATTGGTGCTTTGTAAGAATGCAGAGGAATTTCTATCCAGACTGCTATCTCTCCATGTCTGATATCCATTCCCCTTTTTGTTCTGTGCTGATATTTCTGTCTCCACAATTTTGATCTCTTCCAAAGTGCACACTTTTAAATCCTATTCCTCCAGTCAGTTCACTTGGCAGTCTAAATTTACTGCAACTATCCTTTCTAGTCTTCCCTCCTTTTCTTCTGGAGCAGCTCAGTCTTCCTGCTCTTTTTCAACATTTACCATTTTTATAGTTTCTTAATTTCATTTTTCATTATATTATGGCTTTTAAACCTGCTAATTTCCTCCTTACTGCCTTATCCAAATATAAGCTGTCCTCAAGTGCATGATGGCTTTCCTCAGCTACTGGTTTCTCTCCCTGGCACCAAAAATAACCTGTGGTAGGAGTAAAATAGCCAAGACAATGTGTGCTGCTTCCAGTACCTTTCTGTTGTCATCCCTTTCCAGATGCATGTAGTAAGTAGGGAAGAGGCCCCGGTCCATTCCCTTCTTGTCTCTAGTGATTCGACACTTGACACTAATGCCACGGGGTGCAGGGCGTAATGCAAAATCCTCCAGGTTCTCTACTTCTCCCAGCTGTGCATCTGCCTGAGGGGATGGACTACAGGAAGCACCTGTTTCCTGTGGGAAGAAGCATCATATTAGTAAATTAATATCCGACCAAAGACTCGAGTATTTCCCAAGAAAATAAAGGTTTCATGAAACACAAGATAATCATATCCAGAAGATAGTGGGGAAAGGAAGGTTAAACAAGACACCACCTGTGTCTCTCTGAAGAAAGTGGCTGAAGACTTTTACTCTGAGGAAAGATTAACCTCCAAGAGGAATGGAGAAAAAGTACCCATTAACCAGACAAATTCTAGGAAGGGGAAGGTAGGATGAGATGCTGTAAATATTCTAAGCAAAGAGCCTCTCTGCTTTGAGAACTTCAGACTCTCTGTGTGAAATAAGGCAGTATGATAAAGCTGGATTGATGGATGCTGCAGTAAGACAGGCTGGAGTCTCTGTGACTGAAGTGAATGCTGAAATTACGTTGGTTCAGAACAGTAGCAGAAACGGAGTAAGCTGCTGGTGGAACCATATCAACTAAATGTTGGAAGAGCCTTAAAACAATGAGTACAGTCAAGATGCAAGTTAAATGTCTCCCTGACACCTAATCCTGTCAGATCTCAGAAGCTAAGCAGTACTTGGATGGGAGACCTCCTGGAAATACCGGGGGGTGCAGGTTCTAGTCCTGAGGACTTCACTGTCACTGTCCAAGCTCGTTCTGCCATGGCAGATGGACCTTAGGAGTTAAAGGGTGGGGCCAGTTCCGCACATGCTACAAAATCCACTGCACAGGCTCGAAGGACACACCCACATGGATATAGAGCCCATTCCAAAATCTTAGTTCATGAAGCTGAGCCATACACACAGTCAGGATGCAAGTTACGGTCACCAAAGGGGTTGGAATAATGAAAATCTGGTAAAAGGTCATTAAAGTAATTTTTTCTCAGAGGTAGGCAAACCTTGTGAATTGTAGCACCCAAGAGATTCCTCCTTTACTGGGCCTTGGAGATAAAGTTGCAGTTTTACCCCTGTTGCCAGCTACAGACAGCAGGAAGCCCGAGTCAATAGCACACGCACATGCACATAGACTTGAAATTCACTAGTGGCTCTCACCCTTTCCCACCTCCAGCACCCTCACCCCGAAACTCCAGTAGTTTGCAGCCACAGCCCAGTCTCCCAAGTATGTGACACCTAGGCCACTTGTACTACTTCTTTACTAGTGTAACACAACATACACACAGTCACCTCATAAATAGAATAGTCATAGAGGTCTTTTGAATAGTAGCATGGACTTTTAAGGGTGTCCAGCATCCATGTCCAAACCCTTTACCTGGTCTGAATTAGCTCAGAGCCCGGGTCTTCCAGCTGCCTGGCTAGTACAGCATATAATTTGTCAACATATGTATGTATGTATATATGTGCCTCACACACACAAACACACAGGAGGACACATTCACACAAGAAACAGTTAGAGATGAAATCTACTAAGACAGTGGAACATAATCAAGCACAAGACTTGAGCAAGCAAGCACACAGTCTTGCAGCTTTTTACATGCATCTGATGCCTTTTACATCCTTTAATCCTTGTTTTCCCATGTTTATTACTCCCTGATTCACCTTGACATCTCTTTTCCCACTTAAATTCCTTTTCTTAAACACCCCATAAAAAGTTGGCCCAATCCCAGCATTCTCTGATCCATCCCAAAATTCTGTTCCCCCTTGCATACGACTATAAAAGCTATAATCATTCATGAAATGATCCCTCATAAATTTGCATGGCATTTCAGAGCTTCTCTGAGTCATTTTGGTGGATTTTGCACCAGAGACAATGGCCCGATCTGCCTCCTTTGAGGGTCATAGTGCTCCCATCTTCACTGATTAGGGCAGGACTTGGGATCCTCCACCCACCGATGTTCCTTTGATCACTGCTAGGTCTTTGTGTTTAACTCAATAGCCCTTCAGTCACATAGCCTGACAGTCAGGACCTTCCTCTGCCTTCAACTACTGTATTTTAACCCAGTGCTCAAGGGGTTAGTACTAAAACCAAGCATGTGTCCAGCACATATCAGAAATGGATTTCAAGACACTTACTGCAGAAGATTTTTCGCTGGATGCAGAACTAGGTCTCTCAGATTCAGGGTGTGGTGAATGAGATGCTGGTCTCTTACCATCTTCTTCCTCTTCTGTGTCCTCCTCATCAAAATTCAAACTGCCTGAAATTCCTGTCAAAATACAGGATCAAGCATGTAATCTCTGAAAGCAGATGTCATGAGTTCATGGCATCGCTAATTCATATATTACTGTTGAACAGCTATTTACTCATTCAATTGATTTTTGTTGTTTCAGCTGTTGATTTTCTCCATGTGCTATATTGATTCCTGAGCCTTGTAATTCAAATCTATAATGACATTTTGCAGCTGTCACTGTGCATTACATGATTAAGCACCTATCAGGCTTTTATTAATAAGTATTTTACATGATATTACATGATGTAACATATTGCTTAGTGTACACTGTCATTGATTTTGCCTATTTTCATGCAAAGAAGTCCTCCATGTCTTAAGAAAATTGAAAAAAAAAGTAAATCCACATCAATACGCTGATGCCTATCCTGTAAATTGGACTCTGTATAGTTTATATCCTTTACCATTTCCCCTTAGTCTTATACACACTTAAATGGAGTACATTAATTTTTCATTAAGAGCCCCTCCTTTTCTTACATCAGTACCAACATCCCTAAGGTCTCATGAATATTACTAATGACTTGATTTTTAAAATGGAAACATAGACTGAGTAGTTCCAGGATTTATTAATTTAATCTTAACCTAAGCATAGTTATGTAGAGATGACTGAGGGTATATAACTAAAATAACTGGATAAAGGCATTTATAAAGAGCTTCTGTACATATCACTGGTGTTTCCTTCCAGTTGGAACTGCATAATTTTGTTCTTTGATTCTATTATTTAATTTAGCTGTAGAATGGAAAAGCATTACAGAAAAATAACACAGTCAGCCTGCTAAACTGAATTGTTTTCTGACAGACCGTGTTATAACAGTGCTCCAACATGGCACTGCATGGAAGAGGCACTGCTGGAAGTCTCAGATAAAAGGGGAAAATCAAGGCTTAACAACCTGTCAGTAAACTTCCCAAAGGACGTTGGGGAAGAGGAAAGGCGTTAACCCCAGTACCCCAGCCAATTTCAAAATTCACTGTTTATGTTCTACCTCCACTAATTTCCCCTGAAGTTACTGGATATTCTCTCCTGCTTCCTTCCCTAACTCTTGTGTAATGTTGCTATCCATAGGTAAGCAGCTGTGGCATCTGACAAATGGATGGGAGCAATTCTATATATGGTAGTACCTCAATTTGTAAGTGTATTGGAAACATTCTGCAAAACAAAAACAAGCTGTGTACCATATTAAACATTAGCCAATATTTTGCTGCAAAGTGCTTAGGCTGCATACAACAAAAAAGGTTTCCTGTAGTACTGGCAGTAACTTAAGATATTTGGCAGACAGAGCTTGACACTCCACTAGGGAACCACTCAATGGGATGTAACTGTTGAATATAAAACTCTAAACCCGTTGATTGTGACAGCCTCTGACTCAGAAAAAACACCCTTCCTGTTAGTGTCATAAAGAATTAAATTACAGCATTTACTGGCTATAGATGGTTCTGCTGTTCTGAAAATACTCAAGCATCTTACCCAGACATAACATATCTGGAATAAAAATACCCCAAAGTTTAGCAAAATGTGAAGTGTAGCATTTTGTCAGCAACTTCCTTGGAAAGGCCAGAAATTACACATTGATAAACCCTTAAAACATAAATAGTACGTTCCAATTCATATCACAGGAAGGAACCACAGTACTGCACTTCCACATGTAGTATCTACTTGCTGTGCATTTAAAAGGGATATCCTACAGACACTCGTTTCATGATTCCTCATATTTTTTAGGTTTCTTAATGCTACTAGAAAATATCACAGAAGTAGAAGCGCCCGAGCAAAGACATTTGCCCATTATTAACTCTTACCTCGTTTCTCTAAGATTTCTTGCAGATCTACCTTGCCTGCTGTGTCTGTTAGAGCCTCTCCATCATTTTCCTTATCTGCATTTTCTTCTGTTCCAGTAGATCCAGCAGAGAGAGTTTGGAGCTTGGTCTCCAAATCTTGCATTTCTGATTTCAGGAAAGCAGCTGGTCCATCAATGCCTGCTGGCCAAAATGAAACAGAATTGTGAATTCTATTTTTGACAGCTAAGAATGTATCCCAGAACAGTCGTTCTTTTCATCTTCCCTTGCTCAAGCACCTCTTTAAAGTACTGAAGTATATTTGTTCAATTTTTGTCAGAAGACTTGAGAGGAGTCAGGCCTCAGACTGCCTATTACTTTAAACATACCAAGCATCAGTTTCTCTGTACATAAATATAGTGATTGTAACTACTTTTTTATGAGGGTTTAAACAATTAAAATAAGTTGTATTTGTCATGCACATTGATATCCTTCAATTTATTTACAAGCAACTACTCAACTTCCTTCATGTTCTTTGTTTGCTCTAGTGCCAGTAAGTGAGGGCTCTACAGTGAACATCACAAGTCAGTTTGATAAAATATTTACAGTCACAGGCAAAAAACCCTGTAAATGGATGCCCTCTGTCTTTTTGTTAGAAATGAAATGTCCATGTTGGAACATGCATTTCCTGACTGGTGGAGACATCTTGATGTCAGAGTCTGTCATAATGCCTAATATGCATTTGTGTAGCACACAATATGTAAATTCCAGCTCTGGATTTCTTACTTTCCCACTGTTTTCCTTCTTAAACCTTTACTGCCTTATCTAGTCATTGTATTTCTGACATGTTTAGTGCTGTTATCACCCTTTACAGGATTTGTTTGCACTGAGGAAGCCTCAGAAGTATGAAGCTACTGAGTGAGCAGTTAGTTTCTGTTTCAGTGTTACTGAAGAGTCCCACCTTAGAAGCTTAAAAATCCTTTCTCTCACTCTCCTTTTGACCTGAAACTGTCTTTTAATAGAAGCTTTCTTATACCTGATTTTAAACACATAAATGCTACCATCCACATTGCCACTTTCCTCCCCATCCTGTGATCCTGAAAGACATCTGGAGAATGAGAAAAATATTTTAGAGAGGATAACATAGTTCCAAATGTGATCTTCAAACCAGGTAATGCTGGTTTATT
Source organism: Sakesphorus luctuosus (assembly GCA_013396695.1). Classification (NCBI taxonomy): domain Eukaryota; kingdom Metazoa; phylum Chordata; class Aves; order Passeriformes; family Thamnophilidae; genus Sakesphorus; species Sakesphorus luctuosus. The sequence goes on from VWZD01002534.1 coordinate 273,326, forward strand.
TGGGTTTTTAAAATTCTACTCTGCATATTAATGTGCCATTACTATAATGCTTGTATTATAACATCCTGCAATAACATACATCTCAAAGCCTTACAATGTTTCCTGTTACTTTTCTGAGAAGCTGATGGGATCCTGGCTCTCATAAACAATTTCCTGACACTTCCACTGGAGTGTAAGGATTTAATTGCTCCCAATGACAAGGGAGTCTTACGACTCTCAATACTGTATTTCTTTCTACTCCTAAAAGAATGGTCACTATTTTACTGTAATTTTTTTTACTGTTTTGAGACCACCAAGTTCTTGCCTTTGGCCCTTACATGACTTTGTGCTTGTGGCTTTGTGGACCACTCCAGCTTGTTTGTCATGTTTCAGAGGTCTCACTGAAGCCCACAATGAACAACAGATAAGCTAAAAACCATCAGGGACCTAATTCAGTATTCGTAACACTGAACACAATCTTGAGATGGAGTGCCATGACACCGTAAGGAAAAGTACAAGCAGTCACTACTGAATTATTTCCTTTTCTTTATCCTACAGCTTCAGAAGATTTTCTTACTTTGGATTGGTATCTCCCGACCTTTATAGAAATTCCTAGCCTGTTTCCACAGTTCCTGTAGCCTAACACAAGGCAGAGATTACTTACATGAAGATTTCCAGCTGTCACAAAAATTCAAGGCAAAGTTTTTGTTTGGTTTTGCAGTTTAGTCTTGCTCAACCAGTCTGGACTACAATTCTACTTTTGTACATAGAAAGGTATGTAATCAATCATGTTTATCATTCCACCACTGCCACAGCAATGTAGGTGCCCATCTGTGACATATAATGCAGGTACTGGCACTTTGGGGAACTTCATTGCAACGACATTGACTACTTACCATGTAAAATGACATCACTGTGGACAGGGGTAGGAGTTTCTACTAAAGGAGTCTGCTCCTCACACCCTTTGGGCTTTGACCTTCGCAGCTTTGCCTCGGGATTTGGCTGTACCATCAATGGATCAAGACGTTTCTTCCTCTGCTTCTTCTCTAGAAGAGCTCTCTGTGGAATAAAGAAAAGCATGAAATAGAGATGAGCAACCACATCTACAGAAGCAGAAACCATCTCTCAGCCATTGGCAATGACATGTCACTGATCAGAATCTCAAATAAACATGAAATATTCTTGTCATCTCTTACTAAAATCCTAGACACCGATATCACTCTGTCTTCAGAGTGAGATATTGCCTTTGATTCTCCACAAGGGTGATGTGAACACCTGCTTATTTTCTGATCTATCCTGAGACCACCAGCAGATAATGTTAAATCCTTTCATGCATTCTAAGCTGCAGCAATCCTTAATACAAATAGACAAATTCAGCAGTCATTTATAATCCAATATGAAATAGTCAGGACTTGCAAAGGAAAAGGTTTTTGTCTCAAAAATTATCTTACAGGGAGAACTTAAAGCAAATAGTTCCCAGAAACCAGTGTTGAGAGATAAGACTTAGAGGGGGCAAGCAAATAAATAAACAACAGTAATTAAAGTAGGAATGATCCACTAAAAGGAAAATTGATGTACCTTGCAAAACTATTCCATATAATTCAGGACTGAAAGCGAAGAATGGTAAATCCACATGTTAAAAAAATAAAAAGTAATTTTCCAAGATACATATACATTTGATATTTATAATTTCCTACTAAACAAGAATAGAAGTAACTTCTAGACTTAAATCAAGGCAAATGGAGACATTGCACCATTTTAAAAACAGACATGCCTAAACCTTAAAACAAACTACAGTGATGCATGAAGAAGGAAAAGTCATATTTTAACATTCTGCACCATTAGCTTGGTTGGTTAAAACTTGGTTTTAATAATGCCAAGGTCATGGGTTCAATCCCCTGTATGGGCCATTGAATTAAGAGTTGGACTCGATGATCCTTGTGGGTCCCTTCCAGCTCAGAATAGTCTGTGATTCTGTGATTATGCAAACAATGTGGTAGACCCTTATTGTACATGCAGTTTATCCATGGCTGTCTCTTAGCTCCTGAACATCTCTGGAAGTTGTTTTTGATGACAGAAACCCTTTCGCCATCAAATTATTCGGAGTCTCAATGGACCCATGAGATAAACAGTACCATCAACTCAATCTGCTTGAGACACACCTTGGGATCCCTTTCTGCTCCTGTTATTCTTTTTCTCTTGTTGGTTCTTCCCTCTCCTATTATGCTTTTTATCTCCAGTGAGATTAGTTTTCCAGGCAACCTCTCCCTGAGGAATTCCAACAAAACTCAGCCCTTGGCTCTTTATTAATTCTGCTTTTTTCACTCATCTGAAAGAAAAAACCCCAAAACAACCACCTGTCCAAAAAAAGTTAAAAATTCCCAGAAAACACAGAAAAACCCAAAACTCTAACTGAACCAAACACACAAAACCCTCAAACCAATCAAACAAAACCCAAGAAAAACTCAAATAAATTTACTTTTTTATCTTTAAACTCAGAATTACACTTTGAAGACTGGACTGCAGTACAGGTGGTGTTTGCTTTTGGAGAATTATTTGTGAGGATTGTAGTGCAGAGCAAAAATAACATAGAATTCCAGTTCATCACATTGGTCTGGAGGAAAAATAAGCAGTAGAAGTCAATTTCTTAGAAACTGCCAAGTATGGATATATTCTCTGGAGAGACAGTCAGACCTTACAGAAGAATTTACATTGGTTTGTGTTGGTTATTTTTTAAATTAATGCTGAGGAAAAGTAAGAAATGTCATGATAGTTTATAAATCTCTAAAGGAGGGAGAAAAAGCAAGAATCAAAACATTATACTAAGAATAAGGATTTGAGAAGAACCGTTGTCAAGGCTCCCCCAGCTGACAAATAGGCAAGAAAAAAGCCAACAAAACAGACACACCCTAAAGACAGTAAGAGAATACACAGCTACTCCTAGAATGCAAAATTGAATTTTGATAGGATATAATAGCTTTAAAGAGTTATTTAATGGATTATTCTATTACATAAGGTTTTTTAAACCTTTCACTGGTCACAGTCTAAATTTAGTAGTAGTAGTAGTAGTAGTGGTAGTAGTAGTAGTAGTATACATTGTGTTTCATCACAGAGTTTCTAGAACTCACCATCCAATAGGATCAGTATATATTAAAACATATAGTTCACTGCTGGTAGGTGTAACTAACCTTCTTCTTGCAAGAACTCAGAATAATCAAAGTGGCAAAAGTTGAGAGTAATTTAATTTATTTTAAAAAGGCTTCTCTCTAATACTTTTCTTACTTAGATGGAAGAAGGATCTTCAAGTCCACTGACAGGACAACAAACAGTAGTTCATTTTCTCTCCATATGGTGGCAGCCTGATCTTCCATACCATGTATTCCCAGCCTTATTCCACTAAGGAATCATAAAAAAGGAAACTGTATTTTGTTTCATTTTGTCTACTAACTAGCCTTTTCCTCCAGCTATGTGTTGAAATTCAAAAGTCATATAATATTACACCAAATTTAGATAGTTCATGAACAGGACAGCAGAACACATAACCCATTATTTAAATATCATGATTCATTCAGGATTTTGTGAACTCCACACATTAAATACTTTCAGAAACATTTTCTTTGCACCACAGAAAACAGTAACATCAGAACTAAAGTACCAAAACCCACTAGTTCCTGTTCTAATGAGTTTCCAATATGTCAAGAAGTCAGATGAATATATCCTAGCAGACAAATAAGACAACCAGTTTAGTATTCTATCTGCAGCTGTGATGATGGGAAGATGGTATATAGGAAGTTTTCAACCATTCTACCCTCAAACGTGCAACACTGCGTGACTTACTATTTGGCACAGTCCCAACCTTTGTATGCTTAGTATGGGGGTACTAATCGACAGGAAGCTCAACATGAGGCAACAGCGTGCCCAGGTGGCCAAGAAGGCCAATGGGATCCTGGCCTGGATCAAAAATAGCGTGGCCAGCAGGACCAGGGCAGTGATCCTTCCCCTGTACTCTG
>VWZD01002534.1:283586-303023 GCA_013396695.1 Sakesphorus luctuosus
TGATTCTGTGATTATATATAACAACTTATATACTCTAAAATTCATACTAATTTTTCAACTAATAGTATTTTAAAAAGTTATGACTGGCACTGTTTGGTTTTTTGTTTGTTTTGCCTTTTTTTTTTTTTGCTTTGCATTTTTTGTTATTTCTATACTTTTTTCCTAATGCATTTGAAGTACCATCACACAACAGGTCTAGGGCCTTGAAAACATCTCGTTTCTGAAAACTGATGTTACTGGTCACATGGACCTGCAATACATAATGAGTTGGATTTAAAGGCAATGGAGGGCCTGGAAAACTAGTGGCTTTCTTGAAGAGGGTTGGAGAGCTATGGCACATCTCCAAAGCAACAGTAATGCAGTTTTCTTCACTTGAAAGCAGCCACAATTTAAGAAAGAAACAAGCAGAATCTACTGAGTGCAGCAAGATATACAATAGTTGTTGCATGAAACTTCAGCATAAAATGTGACATTATTTATAGCACAGATGATGGAAAAGGCCATCCTGAGCAAAGGCTGAAAAACACCTGAAAGGTGCACTTAAAATATTCATGGAAAAATTAAAAAACCCAGGGGGGAATATTCCTTTGCTTCTCATACACCTACTCATTTAAGAAATAGATGATATTTGTTAACTGCAGTCAAGAGTTTGTTACAAAGCACTCTGCGTATCTCTGATCAACAGTAGCTTTATAGACATTCTTATGGACTCAAAAGTGTCCTCTGTAGATAAAAGCTGCTACTTGTGGGTTTGTTGCTTTTCCTAATAGAAAATGCATCCCCAAACAATTTGAGTCTATCCTTCAGAAAATAAAAAGAAATACAAACTACCATTTTAGGAATAAGTTTCTGAGTTTTCCTTTTTACCTGGAAGACAACAAAGTGCTGAAATGTCAGGACTCACACACACATCTTGCAGAACTCCTCAGTAAAAATTATTTGCTTCATCTGTTGTGTTATTTTCTACCCACACTGCAACACAGCACCATAACAGGAGCACAATGCAGACTCCACATGACTCACCTCTGGCCACGTCACTGACACCCAAACACGGCTGAAATACATAAAGATTCTGACAGGTCACAGAGCTTGATAAAGATTACAAGAGTGTTCCCCTTTTACAATTTACTGTTAAACACAGACCAAAGTTGCCTCACAGCAGGCAACAAAGTGACAGCAGCCATCAATCCCTCCCACTCTGAAGTGCAAAGATTCACACGAGGAGCAACAGTAAGAAACAAAGTCATGAGTAATGTGGCACTATGAATAGTTGCTAAAAAAAGCAACTTTACAGTATTTTTATTTTGTCCTCCTGCAACCTTTCCTGCAGCACTTGATCATCATGAAAGTGTAACATAATAACCAGACAAAAAAGAGCTTCCCACACTTCAAAAGTTACCCTAACCCAACACAGCACAGTTGGTGGTATTACAAACTTGAACAGGAAAACGCTTTCCCAAAGTGTCTCCTGCAACTCACTGCTAAGGAATGCAAGTCGTGTGCTAGTCCAGCTGCAGGCTACAAACAGAAATCCTCCTTCCTCTGCCAGGGGAAATTTAAGTTGGAGAGCAGAAAAAAATTCTCTCCAGAGAGAGGAATCAGGCATTGGAATGGGCTGCCCAGAGAGGGGGTGGATTCACCATCCCTGGAGGTTTTTAAGGTGAGATTGGCCGTGGCACTGAGTGCCATGATCTGGTAAATGGACTGGAGTTGGACCAAGGGTTGGACTTGATGATCTCGGAGGTCTTTTCCAACCCAATCAATTCTATGATTCTGTGATCAGTGTCTTTGGACGTGCCCACACAAAACCACTGTGATCTTTGCTTTTCTGTTTGAAGGGTTGACATGCAATAAGAAGAATTAAATATCCAGAAGGAACAGGACAAATAAGCAGCAATGCCACACCTACAACAACACAGTTCAAAACAGGAAAGAACTCTATAACCACCAAGCCAGTTGCCCATTTACCTTTGATAACTAAGAACTGAAAATATTCAAGTAGCCTGCCATGATCCTCCTCATGCCAACCACTGCAGCACAAGAGACCCCCCAACTCCTCTGAATCAGAATCCACCAGCAATCCTACTAAAGCTGTGTGACAGGTAAAGGATGAAGGATAATCCAGGATACAGAATAAAAATGAGAGTGGGAAAGCAACTATTTAACAAAAACATTCAATTGAGAAGGTACAACACCATGTCTGAATGCAGGAGAAGACAGCAAGATATAAAGGGGTTCACAGATCCATTTCCAGATGTGACACAGACCAACACAAAGCAAAAAGTTTTATTTTTAACTGACAGCATCTCAAATTCTTGCTGAAATCAGAATCAGCCTGGTTTGCAGTGCAGAAATAGACACTGAAGTGTTGCAATAGAAATATGTGACAAATTTATTATAAGTGTTTATTTGGTCTTTCCTAACCATTTTCAGAATATCAAACAAACCACAATGAATGGGTAACTCACAAATTATTTAACAGATATTCATATATGCAATTAAGCCTTCCTTTTCATGTAGTTTATATTTTCCTTTCTGTCAAAAAGCTGTACTACATCTATTGACAGTTCTCTCAGAATGGACATCCTGTTTTTCCATACCACTGCAATTTTGGCAACATAAACTGTGGAAAGGCAGAGTTAACACTCTTGTTTTCATTGCAAATTTTCTGTGTGTTTGAACACGTTATACTTAAAAAAACCTCAACGAGTTACGTTCTAAACACTTGGCAATAATTATCATTGAATCAGCCAAATCAAACTCACAGTATAATGCAACTCTGAGAACAAGGAAAAACCCTGATATTGAAGCACGAAAATGTAGGAAACAGGGCTAGAAAGCAACTCACCATCCTGAAAAGGGTCTTTCCATTCTGTCCAAAGTCCACTTTCCTATGAGGAAAGGCTGAGGGACCTGGGGTTGTTCAGCCTGGAGAAGAGGAGGCTCAGGGGAGACCTTATCACTCTCCACAACTACCTGAAAGGATGTNGCAATTGACCAAGGAGAAGTTTATTCAAAAGAAAATCAATACACTCCACTGTATTCCATGGATTTGAGGCCAAAAATGACTAATGATGAAAGAGAAGACAACAAAATCCAGTCATCCATAACTGAAGCTAAACAAATTCAGACTGCAAATAATTTTTTTATTTAACACTGACTAATTAACCATGGAGCTGTGGATTTTCAATAGAAAATGAGGAGTTTTAATCAAGGCTAAATATCATTATGTTAAAAATTGCTATCACAGAGTAAGGCTCTGGTTTACCTCAGATTTCAGGTGTGGTTATCCCACACAATAGCAGAGCTAAGTACTCTTCTTTTAAGTTATATCAATTAAGTCCCCTTTACGTACTGACTGCTGAAGCGACAAGGAGGCCGAAAAAACCCGAAGCAAAACAAACTGCCTTTATCATGGACTAGTTTTGCAAGGAATTGACCGGTTGCAGGTGTGAATGAGAGAGGCAAAAAGCAAAGAAAGTAAGAAAAACAACAGGAAAGTGCAGCCTGTAGAGAGAAAATGTTCTACATGACAGAACTCATTGGAAAGACAGACTTGAAATGTGTTAAAAAAAAACAAAACACCATCATAAAATCTCTTCTTACATTCGACACAAGGTACATTCCTCATATGTCCACTACAGAAACACTATACTCGGATTTGCCTCATACACAAGTGAGGCAACAAGGCCTCCCAAATGTAAAAGTTCCTGGATAGCCAAAACTACTCTGCAAAGGCTTTACGGAGTCCCTGCCTCTTTTAAGAGGGAGGTCAGACAACCTGATAGAAACAGACCCCACCTCAAACTCATAACAAACTCTAATCCAAGAGAAGCAAAGACAGCTTGTTTCGCTTTTTAATTGTTCTCAGCATCTTCAGAGCCTATATTGGCACTGAATATGCACCAAATTCTTGGTGAGAGAAATTGATAGAATCATAGAATCGATTGGGTTGGAAGAGACCTCCGAGATCATCAAGTCCAACCCTTGGTCCAACGCCAGTCCATTTACCAGATCATGGCACTCAGTGCCACGGCCAATCTCACTTTAAAAACCTCCAGGGATGGGGAATCCACCACCTCTCTGGGCAGGCCATTGGAATACCTGATTCCTCTCTCTGGAAAGAATTTGTTTCTGATCTCCAACTTCAATTTCCCCTGGCAGAGCTTGAGCCCGTGCCCCCTTGTCCTATTGCTGAGTGCCTGGGAGAAGAGACCAACCCCCACCTGGCTACAACTTCCCTTCAGGTACTTCTAGACAGTTCTGAGGTCACCTCTGAGCCTCCTCTTCTCCAGGCTAAACACCCCCAGCTCCCTCAGCCTCTCCCCACAGCACTTGTGCTCCAGTCCCTTCACCAGCCTCGTTGCTCTTCTCTGGACCCAAATTATTCCCTATTTGTGCACAGCTCTAGGGAAGGTATTAAAGATTCAGATAGTCTGTAGTTTGGCAGAGAGATTGAGGGAAAGTGTCCAGCAGAAATTTCTAGCTCATTGTAAAGTGAACTAGATGTGGGGTTTCCTGTTCCTTGTTACAAACACACTTGCTATTTTTATATCTGTCTGATGCATAAATCCTTTTAACAAACAAAATCTTTTTATTTAAATGAGAATATGAATCTATACATTAATAATCAAGAATCTTAAATTTTAAGTTGTTTCTATGGCTCTACTTCTCTGCCTACTCCAAGGCACAACAACACCATTTCCATCCACTATTTCCCAACATGTTTTGTTCCATTTCTCACTTTATAGAGTAACCCTTCCACCAGGAGCCTTATGAAGACCATGTAGCTCCTTTTTCCTCTGCAGGGCAGTTTATTAATGTGGTAGCAGCAGTTATGTCTCTGAGCAAGACTTCCAGAACTTAAGAGTCAGGGAATGAGAAGAATGTGGCTTGTGGCACATCTTTGTCCACTACACTGTATTTTTGGCTGTAGAAGTGCAAGCAAAAGCAGCTTCAGTTAGAAATGCAGAGTCAGCTGGTGTGAAAGTGTTTTCACTCTTAACCTTCCAGAGGTCTTTCCTGGGGATTTTCCTCATGTGAACTACGGCCATAAAGGCAAACAGAAGATGTAGAAAACAGATGAGGTGAAGAAGGACTCTTTTATTTTAAAAGATATAGAATACATTCCAAACAAAAACTGCAATACTGTCTCTGGAAATGGTTGAGGAGCAAAATTTATCTGTAATGTACCTTCCATTCCACAAAAGGGAGGAGTCCCACTGACACAACTGTCATTGCATATTTCTGGGAAAAGCATCCATAAGTGAGGATTATCAAATTTTTTCTGCCTTTCTGTCTTGGTTTGAGGAGAAAAAACCAAAAAAATGTTTACCCACAAGCCGGGGAGGGGGCCTCCTCCACAATGATCACGCCACTCTTTATCCAATTTAGAAGAAGGAACTTTAATACAAGAAGGATAANTCTCTGGAAATGGTTGAGGAGCAAAATTTATCTGTAATGCACCTTCCATTCCACAAAAGGGAGGAGTCCCACTGACACAACTGTCATTGCATATTTCTGGGAAAAGCATCCATAAGTGAGGATTATCAAATTTTTTCTGCCTTTCCCAGTGCAGAGGAGTGGGACTGTTTTGGCAAACACCAGATATTCTTTGCTTTGTGATTACCTAGCAGTGAGCATTCCAAGGTAAATGGATCTGCTGCAAATCAGCCTTAAAATGCCACACCCATTTCTAAGTGCCACAGCTATGGTTGCATCAACATTTCCTTTATAAATTATTTTCAAGCAGTTGATGTTCCAAGAAGGGCAAATTTTAGTCTCTGTCTGCCTTTTTCACATAGAGAATCCTTTCCCAGTGAAATTGGTTTTACCTTTGATTTCTCCCCACCCCCAGAAACATGAACAGATTACTAATGCCAAGAGCTGATTTGACAAAGGTTTCACAAATTTTGTTTGGAAGCTTCACACCTACTAAACGTATTATGAGAACAATGACACAGCAACAGTTAACACTTAATTTTGGAACCAATTCTGAATGAGTGAATACATTGTTGTGAATAAAGACTGTCTTGGATATGCTTTAATACAGAGATTACGTCCCACGGGATGGAGATCACGTAAGACCTATCTCAGAATATTTGAAGGTAAATATAAACTTAACTAATAAGAACAATAAATTATGTCAGACCAGGATGGATGCAGGGAGCATCTAGACAAGCACTGACATCTGTATGTCCTATTTAACTTCAAAATACACCTGAATTATCTACATGTTCCTGCCAGTAACTTGTACCAACTATCTGAACAATTTACAACTTACTAAAAAATATCCAAAAGGAAAAAAAAAAGGTACATTAGTATTTTAAGACTTCTTCTGCTATCTATCTCCAGGTTTAAAAATTGAACTTTGATGTGAAATTATCAGGTACTTTTCTTTAAAGTCAGATGAACTAGAAGCATGCCAAAAACATCCAAATCAAAACATCCACTACCCCTCTACCCTCAAAAAAACAACCTCAGAAAGGTCAGTGCTCTGATGAATTAAAAAACCCCAAATATATTACATATATATATTCTTTGTCCATCTATCCAGAGATATCTGTCTATATAAATACACACATAGATACGTTTTGCCTTTATTGTGTGCCCAAATAACACACAGCAACAAGAATATTGTGCTAAAGAAAGGAATTCAAGAAAAAACTAATCTGAAAGACAAGTGCTACAAAAATTCTTTTCTTATAAAACATGAACAGGTTAATTATTTTTGTTGGTTAAACCCAAGAAAGCAGAGAATGTAATCCAAACCCACCCTTCTCCACACCTGCATCCATTTTGGGGTGACTGTTCACACACAAACCGGGTAAATGATGATGGTCTAGCACTGACTGAGCACAGCTAAGTCAATGTAGGAAAGAGGAACCATCAGTACAGGAGACACAAACTTCTTTTTCATTACGGTGCTAGTTCCAGTGATTTCATAAGGTAAACTGAAACTGTGCAGGCAAGGTAAAAGGATCACTCAAACATCAGCCCTGCCTTCAGTTTCAAAATAGTATCTGTGGAAGCACAAAAGCCCAGTATAAAATTATCATCTCAGAAACTCAGTGGGATACACTCTGGACTATCCCACACCTACACAAACATCCTCAAAGGGGAAGAACAAACTTTCAGGTGGACTAAAGAGGAATCTGCTAGTAAAGTAACAGAACATTGAGAAAAGAAGGGTCCATAGGAGAAAAACCGAATTATTGTTAAACAAAGAATAAAGCATATGCTGCTTGATGAGATTCCTTTTTCAGAAGTGGATTGCTATTGTCTTAGTTGCAAGTTTGGAGCATTCAACTTAAAATATCTGGAATGGAAAAAGTCCTGTCAGAAGTGGACTTGTGAAGAAAATGAAGAAGCTGCCTCTAACGCCTTGACAACTGAGGGGTTTAATGTTGCTTAAATGTACAAAATGGTTTCTATTGTCCTTTTTGCCAAGTCACTGCTTCTCCTTCCCAAAATCCCCTTGAGAGAACTGTTACTCACCCCTGAGGAATGTATCTGGGGGTCTGGAAGGAAGTTATAAAAAGTGTTCTGACTGGATGTTACCTACCCCTTTTCTATTGGTTGTAAACCCTTTATTCCTATTGGCACAAAGCCAAGGCCCCTTCTCTTACCATTGGTAGAGTTTGGATCCCTCTAAGGTCCATATAAACCCTCACCCCAGAGCAATAAACTCTCTCTCGTGACCTTCCTGTGGTCTCTGCGTGGTCCTTGTGGGCTCCCTGGGGGCCACATGGTCGGGGGCAGCCAGGGGAGCTCACCCCTCTGGGTAACAGGCTAAGCCCCAGGACCTGGAGAGCCCCACTCAAGCCCACAAGGCAGTAAAGCACCCTCAAGGCAAAGGTTTCCAAGAGCACCATGTGCTGCGTTAGGAAAAGCAGTGCCAGCAGAGTGAGGAGGGTGACATGTCCTGTATCAAAAATAGCGTGGCCAGCAGGACCAGGGCAGTGATCCTTCCCCTGGACTCTGTGTTGGTGAGGCCACACCTTGAGTATTGTGTTCAGTTCTGGGCCCCTCAGTTCAGGAAAGATATTGAGGGGCTGGAGCGGGTCCAGAGAAGAGCAACAAGGCTGGTGAAGGGACTGGAGCACAAGTCCTATGGGGAGAGGCTGAGGGAGCTGGGGGTGTTTAGCCTGGAGAAGAGGAGGCTCAGAGGTGACCTCANCCTCTCTGCTCAGCACTGGGGAAGCCACACATGAGGTGCTGTGCTCAGTTCCAGGCTCCTTGGTGCAAGTAAGATACAGACATACTGGAGCAAGCCCATCAAAGGGCCACAAAGGTGATTGAGGGATTGGTGTATCTTTTACATGAGGTGAGGCTGAGAGAACTGGACCAAGAGAAGTGAAGACTCAGGAGGCAACTTATCCATGCATATAAATACCAGATGGAAAGGGGTAAAGGAAATAAAGCAGTGGGGCCCACATACAGGGCAAGAGGGGATGGACACAAACTGAACCATATGAAAGTCTATCCAAAAGCGAGAAAAACTTACTACTGAGAGAGGTCAAACACTGGAACAGGTTGCTCATGGAAGTTGTGGAGCCTCCATCTTTGGAAATATTCAAAACCCAGCTGGACACCATCCTGTGCAACCTGCTCCAGCTCACCCTTCATGAAAAAGTTACATTCTAAGCTCAGAACTATTTTGTCTACTGTATTGCTTAGTGGTTTACATGCCATTCAAAAACTTGACTCATCAAGTACCAAAGCTCAGCTCCTCCTCCCAGGAACGAGGGAACAGAGCAATGAAAACAAACAGCACTCTCTGGACAGAAGCCAGGATATCTTCTATTAGACGATAAAGAAGAGTGCAAACAAAAACCTGTGCAATTCTCTATACTAGGAAAACACAAAAGAGATTCTTGTTTTCCTTAGACAAAGACTCAAATAATTCTTTTCTCCAAACCTAAAGTGAAAGGAATATTCTTTTTCTGGAAGGAAGGCAAGGAGAAGCCAGAAATCCACAGTACCCACTAACCCTTAATGCCATTGCTGATGCTGAGAGGGTGTTACAGACTAAGACAACCATAAGAATTTTCACACAAACTTATCTTTAAGTGTGTAGGCAAAGGGGGGGTTTATTACAATACTTTCAAGAAAAAGGAAACAAGGAGCCTCCTGCCAGGCACATTCCTTTAAGAGTTCAGAGATGGTGACTCCTTCAGTAAGGACTTTCCAGCTCCTCCCCACCCCTACAAATGCAGAGCACTGTGGTTCCAAAATCATGTTTATTCAGGTGAGCTTAATAAAACTTAGTTTCTCCTAAAGACAAGAAAGAGACATTTATTCCACAAGGAGAATACCAGTTTTCTATTTAATGTCCTCTCAACTACGTGCTCTGAATCCCCCTGTGGTCATTTCACTTACATTTCACTCTGCCCAAGGAAAGGCAAAGCAAGATCAACAAGGGCTCAGGATTCTGACTCCTGTGATCTTCTGTTTGTAAATTATTAAACTTTGACTGTCACCTTTGTTGATGTTGTACCTCATTACAACATGAAACCAGTGAAATGTAGAGCAGTCACTATTCTCTCCTAGCAACAAAGTCAGCAGTCAAACAGCACGTGGTTAACCCAGACCAGGTAGCAAAACTCAAAGGTCCCAGAAAATAAGTGGATCACACTTCACACCACAAACTGCACTTGTTTTATAGTTTTTCAAACTAGAAACAGGCAAAGAATGTGAAATTTTCTGAACTGACACTCTAGAAGTGATTGTGAACTTTTATTACTAGTCCAGCATTTTTCATATTTTTAAAAGACTGAAAGGGGAAGCCATTAAAGAGATAAAACCAGCAAAATGTAATTTCCATCCCAAACTGGGTGACTCAGCAAGACACCAATGGAAGATTTAGGTTCTTTCTCCTTTTTTGCCTTGGATTTCACATAACAATGCAAAGTTGGAAAGGAGTGCAAAAGCAACCACAGACTTCTGCAACAACAACACAGGCAATTATGAGTTCAAACATCCCACGAATGTTTTAGAGAGTAAGGGTCAATGTTCTTGGAGTAATCCAAGACAACATCTCTGGGCATATCAGCAAATCCACTAAGAAGAGAATTCATCCCATGACCCAATTGCAAGACAATCAACAGTTTCATTCTAGAGATCACTCAGCTGTGCCTCAGTGACAAAACAAGAGTCTGGAGCCATCCCAGTGCAAGTCTGATTGCACAAAGTGTTCACTCATACAAAGTCATAATTACATGAAATCAGGGCACTTGTCCCTCCCTCAAATGCCACACCAAAAGTGTCCAAAAAAGCAGGGGAAGAGAAAAATACAACAGTTCTCTATAAAAAATGGGTCATCAGTAACCTAAAATCTAAGTTTAGAGAGAAGGATTTATTAGAAACTGAAGAGACAATTCAAAGGTTCAACTTTAAGACACCTCTTTGCAATTGGAGTTACGAAGTGAATCTCAAATTGTATTTGGAAATTTGAGTCACACCTTGTTGCTCCATCTTCTCTCTGGACAATGCTGTTACACCTCAGGAAGTGAGGGGATTCCTTCTTCCTTCACACCAACAGCAGCAGCACCAAATTGCACAAGGTTCTCTGTTCTGTTCAATCTGCACTCCAAGGAGTACACATAAACCACAGTTATAAAATATTTACAGTTTTATCTCACTTTGGACACATTTCTTGATTATAATGTTTAGAGTTGAAAAGGGGGAAGCAAACAGGATACAAAGCCAATTCTCTTTTATCTAAGGACAGGATTTGCAGAATTACAAGTCCTACAAAACAACACTTGTTAATTTCAAGCAGCTCAGTGGTGACCAAATAAAAACACCCAAGGACTGGCAGAGATGCTGAGAGGCTTTTAAAAGCAATTTTGAACTGCTCTGTCTTCTCTGGATTACAAGTATAGCTAAAATAATTAGGTATTTTGTCTTTTTTTCCTCAAAACTATAATCATGGAGTGTCTATACAAAACACTGAAGCCCAGCAGACACTGAGACTCCTGACAATCTCAACTACACGAAGGTTTTTCAGATATGGAAAGGGCTTTCAGTTGGACACCAATATGACTTTTGAAACTAGTTTTGAACCTTTCTCAGTCTGTGGGCTGTGGAAATTGAGCTTATTGACAACAGGCTCTTTTTGTTCATTAACTTTTGAAGACACTGAGGAAGTATCATGGAGTTCCTGAGTTCACAAACCAAAAGCCACAAACTCATGAATGCCTGGGCCCCAACGGAGCATCCAAATGATGGCAGGACTGCTGCAGTTGGCATCCAGTTTTGTAGTCTCTGTAGATTACATCAAGATTTTTGTACCCTGAAAATCATGTTCTTTACACATGACATCTGCAAGACAGAAGGTGAAGCATGTTGGAAACACAGCACGTGGGAGGCTTTAAGTGTTCCTGTATCCAGTGTAATTAGTGTGCAAAAATGTGAAGACCATTGTTCTCTCAGATTCTACAATATACACTGCCACAAGAGCGGGCAGTCCCGTGGCGTAAAGGAGAGCACTCTGGACTCCGAATCCCAAGGACCTGAGTTCCAGTCTCAGTGGGACCGTCCCCTGGCAGTTCAATGCCTCCCTGCCATCCCATCCCGTCACATCTCGGATGCTCAGCAGGGTCAGCCCCGGTCAGTACCGGGTGCTGTGACAGTCCCGAGGACTTCCCTGTCACTGTCCAAGCTCGCTCGGCCGTGGCAGATGGACCTCAGGACTTAAACAGTGGGGCCAGTTCTGTGCACGCTGTGCCTCACCTAAAACATCCACTGTGCAGGCTGGAAGGGCACAGCCACGTGGGGAGAGCCCTGCCCAAATCTTCGTGCATGGAGTCTGGCCATACAATACAATACTACCATAAGAACCAAAATTTCCTTCTCAATATTTCAAAAAATTACTATTATTTAGAATTACTTTTATCTGAATGTTTCCACTGTATTCAGCATTATTAATGTCATGTTAAGTCTCAAAATGGACTTTTTCAAATGAAGAGAGAAGGTACAGTATTTATCAAAACTATGAAATAGCAGCATCAGTCTTAAAATTTCCTAAAGCTTTAAGATAGTTGTGTCATGTCTACATGAAAGTCAATCAAACTTCAAAATAAAATGAGTTCAAACAATTTCAGTTGCAGCCAATTCAAATAGGTTAACTCAGTGTTAGAGTTTCAGTGGACAGCCTGTTCCAGAGATGGCTTAAATCAAAGATCTCTCCTTCTTATCCATCATCATGTATCCCACAGCACATTTACAAAACTGTCTGCATTTATTTCTGACTTGTACCCTTCCCCTCTACCCACCAGAAATAAAACACTTTTCATATCTTTATGTGTATTTTACATACTGCTGAATAGTAAAGATATTCCATTGCAGTGGGGAAAAAATGGCAAAAAAAATGCTGCCAGTCAGTTCTCATGCACAGCCTTTTGAAGCTTTCCAAGCAATGTCTTCATTGCTAAGAACTGTCACTGACTCTGTATCCCACTGACTTCTCCTACAAAACCCACTGTTTGGAAAACTGACAACTATTTTACCAAATAAGAGTTCCAGTGACTAAATTACTGATTTAGGGACAATGTCACTATTTTCATCTCAGAAAAAGAAGATTCTTCCTAAGCATAGATTTTTGTCTTCCTGCAATTTATTACAATGCTGATGAATATTCCAAGTTCAGAGTAAGATGCCTAAAAATAACAACCCTTAAGAATCTATTTTAAAACTATGCTCTTTTATTTAAGTTCATATATTTTAGTTCTTTAGAATCATAGAATCGATTGGGTTGGAAAAGACCTCCGAGATCATCAAGTTCAACCCTTGGGCCAACTCCAGTCCATTTACCAGATCATGGCACTCAGTGCCACGGCCAATCTCACTTTAAAAACCTCCAGGGATGGGGAATCCACCCCCTCTCTGGGCAGCCCATTCCAATGCCTGAGCACTCTCTCTGCAAAGAATTTGTTTCTGATCTCCAACTTCAATTTCCCCTGGCAGAGCTTGAGCCCGTGCCCCCTTGTCCTATTGCTGAGTGCCTGGGAGAAGAGACCAACCCCCACCTGGCTACAACTTCCCTTCAGGTAGTTACCTTACCCATGAAGAAAGTTAAAAAATGGATTGTTTGTTTAATAAACTGGGGTGGGAGGGAAGCAGCTCTCACATGAACTGCCATTATTGCTGGGCTATTTCTGTGGGGCACCCATAAAAGTACACAAAACAAATTTCTTAGCAAAAAGAAATCATAGCAGCAGAATTGTTATCCAAAAAGCAGCATTTCTTTCCAGTAGCTCCTACACTGCCAAACTTAAACATCCAATTTCTATGCAAGAAAATTTACATGTCTCTGATCATTAGATTTTCAAATATTGTTTCCAGAACTGGTACACAACCCTCAGCCTTTAAAGTCTGCACAAAGAACTAATCTACTACAGTTTCACAGTGTATTTGGTGGACCCATGCAGTTACAGGACCTTTTCTAACTCTTTTGCTGTTTTTCACCCTCAACTGAAATCACAAGATGTAATAAGGTGTGTATTAAATAACGTGTGTATTAAATAATGTGTGTTTCTCTTCTATGCCGTGTTCATTATAATTCAACTACTACAAGTTTAGGTTTCTCACTTTCCTTGCTTTTTGTCTCCCTATCCAAATATCAGAGGCACAAGAGACAGGTTTTCTTATGTCACACTAATTCTGTCAAAACCCGTTTTCGCTGCCAGCCTGTAAACTCACATTTAATTTCAAATAATTTCAGTTTTGAGCTACTCAAGTGCCACAGGCACGAAGTCTTCTTTCCAAGATCTCTTCTCCGCAGTTCACAGCTGCTTTTCCTATTACATCAGCCAAGCTCCTTTCAGATATTTCTCTTTTTTCCCTTGCAAAGGCACATGGATTGTGTCACCACAAGAGCTCCGGGCGGACAGAACGGCTCGACAGCACCGCGAAAACGCTCCCCAGCCGCGCTAGGAACGAAGCGTGCACCGAGACCCCACAGAACCGTTTAATCTACAATTATTTACAAGGTGCACATCAGCCAAGGTTGAAGAGTGAAGCGCACAGAACCCAACACCACACAGACCAGCAGCCGGGCGGCGGGACGCGGGTGTTACCGGGGCAGCGCCGACACGCGTGGCCGCTGCTCTGCGGCGCCGCCCTCCCGGGCCCCGCTGCGGCCGCTCATGGCGGCCCCGAACGCTGCTGNTTGCGGCCCCGCCGTTGTTATGGGTCCCCCCCCGTCGCGGCCCTTAGCAACGGCGCGCGGCACTGAGGCGAGCCGCCATTGGCCGGGGCCGCGAGCACCCCGCCCGCCGATTGGCCCAGGAGCCGCGCACGCGCAGCGAGGCAATGGCCGCCCCCCTTCGGCCGCCGCCTCCGCCGGGGCCGGAGGAGCCGCGTGGGACGCAGAGCTCTGCCCAGGGACGCCGAGCTCTGCCCAGGGACGCCTTTCCCCGAGCAAGCCCGGCCCGACAGAGCCCCGTGGCCAAGGCGCTCCCCCTCCCCGCCCGCCCCGGCCACCCGCACACGGGGCCTGGCTAAAATTGTGTCCCCTCTTCAGCCCCCGCAGTGACATGGTGTGTTCGGGCGGGGCCTCTGCGCCCGCCGGGTCAGGCGCTGGCCGGTCTCTCCGACAGCTCGAGGCTTGCCTTCACCAGGATATCGGCAGCGCTCAGCTGCCCTCGCTCCCGCAGGTACTTCATTAGGTGAGGCCGCCGCCTCCAAGTGACCTTTACTCCATACTCGTGCTCGGGAGTATCTGTAACCAGCACTGCTGCCGACTCCCCTCTCCCACAGCGGTCAGTACCAAATGCCAGCTCTTTCTCTGGATGCCAGGCATTACTGCTTTGTGCCAGAGTGTTGCTGCATCTCCTATTCCTTAGGGAAGGCACCTGTGGAGCCTCCACCTCTGCTGAACTAAAGACTTGTTGCTCCACAGGCTGGGGAGCAGGGTCCCCACAGTTCTCTGGACCCTTCACTTGTATGTTGGAGTTTGCTGCTGTCCTTTTGTTGGGCTGGCTGTGAGAGCACTGTGTGTCCTTCCTTGAGTGATTTGGATGATGCAAGGCGTGGCCTGCACGTTCTTCTGGATTCTCAAAAGTTAAAGGAGGGAATTTGCAGGCTATAGCTCTTCGAGAAGCTCCTCCAGCATGAAGGGAACCATGTTTGGCATCCTGATTCTGAGGCTTGTGTGGACCATGAGGCTTCTTCTGGCATGCGTTCAACACCCCTGAGTCAGTTGTTTCAAATTGTGGGCACACCTGTAGGAAAAGACAAAATAATAAGATAGAAACCCAATCACTTTCTCCAGACAAGTAATGCCAACCTGATTCTACATCCCCACCTGTCCCTTTTTCAGTGTGTTCACTAAGTGAGTAATCTGGTCTGCTGCAAAGCAAGTGAGGCACTAAGAAAGCTGCTATGCAGGAGATGCCTCGTGAACATCACATTCTGCCATTCTTCTCTGAAAGGTCTTTGGGATGCAAGTGAGCTCTTCTCTGGCAACTTAGAAAGAGCTCGAGATAGGGATTTCAAAGGAAATCTAACTGGTGTCTATTCCTATAATCCCTATACATTTAAAACAGTTCAGAAATGAATCCTTTTTCTTTCAGTGTCTTAGCACAAGTCCAAATAGATTTGATGAACCAAATTCTGTCTCCCTGAACAGGTAGAGGTTGAACTGAGAGAGCAATACAAAGTGATTAAAGGGCACCCACTTAGCTCAGTCCCCTTAGACTTGTTAATACCACATTCACAATTTCTCCCCAAAACATCTTTGCTTCAAAACATAGTTAATCTCTGCATTCTGGAGCAGCAGATCATCCAAAATGCACTTCAAAAATGAGCTTTCTACAGGAGGTGGTCCAAGCTCAACAATCTACATTTCTTTGAAAGATTCTGGACTCTTACTCAAACCCTGGAAATCCCTTTTTTCCTGTGCTCTTTATCTTCCTGGTTATCAGCAAAAAGAGTCAGATTCTGTTTCAAAGTGCAATTTGTTTTTCCCTAAGAGACACCAACCTGTGTTGTTGCTACAATAACTACAATCTTCCCAGCATTCCAAAGTTGCTACATAGTAACTCCTCAAAAAACTAAGAGCACTTGATTAAGGAGAGGGTTGTGCCCTGTACAACTGAGCTGCTTGAATGCAAAGCCTTTGTGCAGGAAAACAGAAGTGATTCTGTAATTGCATCTGGGCATATCTTAACACAGGCCAATCACTGACTTTGAGGATGGGACTTCCCAGCTTCAGAGAACATGTAGGGAAGATTTTACCCATGCAGGAGCCGAGCAGTTGAGAAGGTATGAAAAACTTCGATAACATCAAGAAGAGAGGAGCAGAAAATCAGTTGTCACTCAAACAAGTTGACAGACGCTCTGCAGAGGAAGCTTCAAGAAGTTACAAACCTACCACAGTTTTCAAATTGAAAAATGTCTAGCAGTTTCAGTGCTGGTAGCTTCAAACAAATTTTAAAATCACTGTATGTTTTGAATCAAAGAACTACCAGTGTGGATATTTCCAGCTTTTTCAAACAAAAAGAATACTTACTGACAGCAGTTATTTTACTTGGTAATTCAGAAGCCACAGAACTAACTGCTTCATAGAATCATAGAATGGACTCAGTTGGAAAAGACCTCCAAGATCATCAAGTCCAACACTTGGGCCAATTCCAGTCCATTTACCAGATCATGGCACTCAGTGCCATGGCCAATCTCACTTTAAAAACCTCCAGGGATGGGGAATCCACCCCCTCTCTGGGCAGCCCATTCCAATCCCTGAGCACTCTCTCTGCAAAGAAGTTTTTTCTGATCTCCAACTTCAATTTCCCCTGGCAGAGCTTGAGCCCGTGCCCCCTTGTCCTATTGCTGAGTGCCTGGGAGAAGAGACCAACCCCCACCTGGCTACAACTTCCCTTCAGGTACTTCTAGACAGTGCTGAGGTCACCTCTGACCCTCCTCTTCTCCAGGCTAAACAACCCCAGCTCCCTCAGCCTCTCCCCATAGGACTTGTGCTCCAGTCCCTTCACCAGCCTTGTTGCTCTTCTCTGGACCCGCTCCAGCCCCTCAATATCTTTCCTGAACTGAGGGGCCCAGAACTGAACACAATACTCAAGGTGTGGCCTCACCAACACAGAGTACAGGGGAAGGATCACTGCCGTGGTCCTGCTGGCCACGCTATTTTTGGTACAGGCCAGGATCCCTTCAAGCATATACCAAAAAAAAAAAGTTGGAGAGGAAAGATTGAACATGTTCTACTTCAAGGGTAAAGCATCACAAAAATAATTCCAGGTCACCAGGAACAAAGGAATGCCTCATCCAGGTTTGAAAACACACTTCCTGAGCTTGCTTTGTGAAGAGCAGAGTCGAGCAGCAATAATGCTTAGACAGAGCTCCCCTAGGTGAGTGATGGCCACTATTGTATAAGAACAGTCTGTCATTGCAGCATCCGTTTGCTTAAAAATAACCCATCCTTACAAGTTACGAGAAGTAGCCTAGGACACTGCTCCCAGAAAAGGAGCCCATCAGAAGATTGATACAGAGAGAAACTATGTAAAAGACAAACTGGAAGAGAGGGCAGGTTAGAACTGATGATCCTTAAGTGAAAACCTGTGTTCTCTAAATTTAGGAGATTGAAACAAAGTACCCAGTACTTTAAGCAGCAGCCAGTAATAAACCTCCTCTTAATGTTTATCATGTGCAGCGTTTTCAGTTGCCATAGAAAACAGCATCTTCCTGATGAGAAATAGTTTTCTAGAAGTAGTCATATTAATAAGTACTCATCATTTTACACCTTCAAATAACCAAGAGCTTGGTGGTTATTGTTAGATTGTGAAGCAACACATAAGCACTTGTGTTTTAAGCTGCTACAATCAATTCTAGTCTGAGCTACTAATTCTCAGTAACCAGACCAGACAACTTCTGTTGAGAGGTACGGGAAAAACTTGAAAACTGTTGCTGTGGAATGCAGGAGGAAGAATGATCTGTACCAACCCAAGCAGCAGAGGTGTTCCAGTCCAGAGGTTTTGTAGGCACACATCTGGGCTTCTGTGCCACAGGCAGCCGAGTTTCGTAGCAATGGGTGGGTCCCACCCGTGGCCTCTCAAGGAACACCAGCTCTGCCTTCCTGGCCTTGTGGGTGCATTTCTTCTTTGGAGGCATCAAAAGATGTGGTAAAACCACTTAGAAACCGCATGATGCTTGTTAGAGCCAGTTGGAGAAAGAGGGAAGCACCCCAAGGAGACGCTGAAGTGCTCCTGAATCTGTAGAAAGCAAATAAATGGGTTTGAAGATAGACTTGTTTGGAAATCTGAGATCTAGTTCTTAATAAAAGTAAAACATTTGTGCAACAGTAGAGCGTATAAGTCTCTAGGCAGACTTTTTCCTACCAGTAGTTTTTGAACTTTCTGTTGATTTTCAGGTAGATCTAGAAATGCACAGCAGGAATTGAAGCAGTCAACCCTCTGATCCAGCTATATCAAGTCAGCTATCAAAAGCAATCAGAAAAACTTGCTTTGTTTTTCAATTTAATCTGATTGTAATGCCAAGAAGATACTGTAAGGCCAAGGTAACCAGAAGTCTTTCCATTTTTAGTTGCTAACTACATTTTTAATTAAATATATTTTAACTTCAGGAATTTTTAAGTTTGTGGGGTTTGTTGCTTTGTATTGAGGTTTTTTTAAACAGAGCAGACTTGACATTTCCCTCCTGTATTCTACATATCTTGCATGAATTTTTTAACCTAATGAATAAATTTTAATTGAATCAACATGGAATTCAATTTTTCATTGAAAAATGGATCACAGAATCAGGTAGGTTGGAAAAGACCTCTGAGATCATCAAGTCCAGCCTGAGGTCAAACACCACCATGTCAACTAGTCCATGGCACTAAATGCCACATCCTTCCTTAAACACCTTCACTAACAGTGACTCCACCACCTCCCTGCCAGCCCATTCCAATATCTAACCACCCTTTCTATAAAGGAAGTTTTCCTAGTGTCCACCTAAACCTTCCCTGCACAGTTTAAGACTGTGCTGCCCTCTTGTTCTGTCACTCGTTGCCTGGGAGACCAAGCCCCACCTTGCTACAACCTCCTTTCAGGGAGTTGTCGGGAGTGATAATGTCACTTGAGCCTCCTCTTCTCCAGGCTGAACAATGTCAGCTCCCTCAGCTGCTCCTCTGAACTGTTGTGTTCCAGACCCTTCATAAGCTCCACTACCCTTCTCTGGACACACTCCAGCACCTCAATGTCCTTTTTGTATGGAGGAGCCCAGAGCTAGACACAGCACTCCAGGTGTGGCCTCACCAGAGCCAAGCACAGAGGGACAACTCCTGTTCTGGCCCTGCTGGCCTCACTGTCTATTTTTCATAGAATCATAGAATCGATTAGGTTGGAAAAGACCTCCAAGATCATCAAGTCCAACCCTTAGTCCAACTCCAGTCCCTTTACCAGATCATGGCACTCAGGGCCA
>VWZD01002534.1:303135-313496 GCA_013396695.1 Sakesphorus luctuosus
CCTGCTGGCCACGCTATTTTTGATCCAGGCCAGGATCCCATTGGCCTTCTTGGCCACCTGGGCACACTGTTGGCTCATGTTGGGCTTCCTGTCAATTAGTACCCCCAGGTCCCTTTCTGCCTGGCTGCTCTCCAGCCACTCTGTGCCCAGCCTGTAGCGCTGCATGGGGTTGTTGTGGCCAAAGTGCAGGACCCGGCACTTGGCCTTATTGAACTTCATCCCATTTTGATACAGGACAGGATTCCATTGGCCTCCTTGGTCCTGGGCACTGCTGGCTCACTCTCAGGCGGCCTGAGGTCAGTTCAGAACAGGAACCCCGAGCAGAATGTTTCAAGAGAAATGCATGCGAATGTGGCGGCCCGGCAGCTTACCAGAGGCGCAGCCTCCTCGGGGCGTCCTGCGGCCCTGCGGCCGGTACAGCCGCGACACGCGTTAAACGGCGGAGCTCCGCGGCCCTTCCCCGGGGGTCAGCGCAGGGCCAGCGACCTGGGCACGCAGCAGTGCTGCCAGGGAGCCCCAGGCGGCAGGGAGCTCCCGAGTCTGCCCCGGCCGGGGCGGGGGTGGCTCTCCCGGGACAGGGACAGAGACAGGCCGGGGCGGGAGGAGCGATTCGTCCGGTCCCGGTCCCGCGGCACAGCCGTATCACCCGCCGCCCCCGTCCATTGGCCNGCTCACTGGTCCAGGCCCGCACGTGACCCGGCTGGGGCCGCGCCGGGCGCCAAATTCAAACCGGGGCCACCCCGGAGCGCCGCAGCCGCCGCTGCCGCCCATCGGCACTGCCCGCCCGGGGGCTGGTGAGTCGCCACCTGCGTGCGGGCCCCCGACAGCGTCTCCCCCGCAAGGGTCGGCAACGCCCAGAGGGCCGCGCTAAAGTCATAGGGCGGTCGGGAGAGGGAAGCGCTTAGGCCCGGCCCGGGGTGGGGGGACTCCGGCGGGGCAGGCGGCCTTACCGGCAGCGCTGGGGCTGCAGCGGGCGAGGGAGGAGCGGGGAGCTCTTTGGTGCTGCCCCTCTGGCCGGCCCTCGGGGCCGCGCCTGCTCGGGGTCGCTCCCGGGCCTGCGGCGGCGCGAGACCTGGCTGGGAAGCGGCGCGCGCTCCCGGAGGAAGCGCGGCCTTTGGGAGGCTCCTCCTTGGGCTCTGCCCCGCCGGGGTGTCTCGTTAAGCGGCGGGACAGGCCCCAAAGGGCCGCGTGGGGTGCGGAGCGTCCCCATCGCTGCGGGGCTGCGGCTGCTCCCCGTGCCGGGGGCACCGGCTCGGCCTGTTCTCCGCCGGCATCTGCTTTGTGTCAGCGCAGGTGTCTCTTACTGAGAGTCTTCTCTTTCACTTGCTGGCCCAGTTCACCCTGGCAGTGTGAAAGGCCTCTGCTTTTTTGGTATTTGTTGCTATTCCCCCCGGCATCCCTAATCATAAACACGAAGTACAATTTGCACGTTCGTGTTCTGTTTCAGTTTGCTGAAAGACACAGGTTTCACCTAATTCTCGATGGCATTACAAGCAGTGCTCTCGCTGCATCTTACCCTGGAAGCAGTAGCCATGAATTCTACTTTCTCTGCTTCCTGATTTATAGTCTAAATCGCCTGTTGTCCAAAAGTTTGTCATTTAAATTGTATTCTGCCCAATGATGAATTTGTCTGGCTCTTGACAAATCTGCAGAAAGAAAGACCAGAGCATTAACTTCTATTTTAAAGTACCTAACTTGTGTTGCATTTATTGTGTGCCTTTGTAGTGCTGGGAAAAATCTTTTCTTCTGAGATCTTAAACCATCTGTAAATTCCCTTTTCACTCAGGTTGTGCAATCTGCTGTTTATAGCAATCAGCTATAAGAATTAGGACTGTTATTTCTATGTTCTACTTTCTCTCCACTCCTGCTTGCTGGCTGATGCAGATGAAGTTACATTATAGCTAAGTCTTTCTGTAAAGCATATATACACATTTTCCTCATTATTATGCACTTTGTGATACAAATTATCTACCCTGACAATGTATCTCCTCTCCTGCTTGCACAAGCTGTGGGTAAAATTTTTCAGTAGCCTTGTCAACCTTGTTAAATGCTTCCAATTTTGTTTTCCTTTTGTGTTTTTGACTTTGTATCTACTGCTGAGAATGTGTGCTCTGTGGGAGGCCAGTGATGATTTGCTCCACTTTTTACATTGTATCTTTTGTTTTGCAGGATTTGTGCCTCTCCCTTTCAATGGAGAGCAACAGTGTAGATCAATAATGAGGACCAGTCCTCGCAGGCCCTTAATTCTCAAAAGGCGGAAACTGACCCTCCCACAGAAAGATGAATCCAGCACCTCAGCAAGAGACGAGAAGAGAGGTCAGGATGAAAGGACTCCCAAGCAGGAGCACAGCCAGGAGGATGAGCACAACAGACAACCCAGAGACAAAAGGGACTGTAGCCTGCAGAAATTCCCAGCAGGAATAAAGATAATTGACCACCCTACCATGCCCAACACACAAGTGGTGGCCATCCCTACAAATGCTGATATTCAGAGCATTATAGAGGCATTGACAGCAAAAGGAAAAGAATGTGGCAACAATGGACCCAACAAGTTCATTCTCATTAGCAGTGGAGGCACATCCCGTTCAGCAGGTCCAGCACCATCGCAGCATCTCCCATCAGAGAAGAAAGCCAGTGCAGCAATCAAGGCTGCAGGTAGTCAAGAAAGAGACAAGAATGTTACACAGACACTTGGTCTTGCAGGCAGGACAGCACTCTGGCATTCAGGAGTTGATTCTGCAGTTGGACAGGAACAGGAGAGCAACAGTATGTGGTCTTTACTCTTTTTTTTGTCTTTACAAAGACATATAAAGGGGGGCAATGAGTGTAGTGCTTTGGTCTCAGTGTACTGTAATGAATAATATTTTTGTTAATTACAAAATAGTCTATAGATTTGACTCTAATATTCTGCATAGCTTTGCATATGTAGTGAAACTTGAAGGATTCTATTGCATGTATTTTTGGTGGAAGACATCTGAGCTTCCAGCTTGGGTCCTGTGCTGTGTCTCTCAGTTAGTCTGTCATCAGCATCCTTGGCCTTTGCTTACTAAATTCATCCTTTAGCTAAAGATATTCTTGAAGTACTGGATCAACATTTTGTCCTGTTTTGGTTGAAAGCAATAATCTGGTTTGGGTGTTGGTTTTTAAGGCTGCAGCTGTTTTCAGAAATTGGGCAACTACACAGGAAATTAGGAATTCAAGATTAATTCCTTCCACAACATTAGCATTGCATTACTGTCTTTTGAAGTGTGACTAGTGCCTTCCTTTTGACAGCTGATATGAAGAATTAAGAGAGTTACTTGTAAGTAAGCAGAGCTATGAGGAGGGAAAGGCTGTAGATGTAGTCTACCTGGACTTCAGTAAAGCCTTTGATACTGTGTCCCACAGCGTCCTTATGGAGAAGCTGGCAGCTCATGACTTGGTCATGTGCACGGTTCACTCGGTTAAAAACTGGCTAGATGTCTGGGCCCAGAGGCTGCTGGTGAATGGAGTTAAATCCAGCTGGTGGCTGGTCACTAGTGGAGTTCCCCAGGACTCAGTGTTGGGCCCAATCCTGCTTAATATCTGTATCACTGATCTAGGTGAGGGCATCAGTAAGTTCAGAGATGACACTAAGTTGGGCAGGAGTGTTGATATGCTGGAGGGTAGAAAGGCTCTACAGAGGGATCTGGACAGGCTGGATCAATGAAATGCTGGAGTGTGTTCAGAGAAGGGCTACAAAGCTGATAAAGAGTCTAGAGAGTAAGTCCTGTGAGGAGCAACTGAGGGGAATAGGTTGTTCAGCCTGGAGAAGAAGAAGCTCAGGGGAGACCTTATCGCTCCCTACAACTACCTGAAAGGAGGCTCTAGCCAGATGGGGCTTGGCCTCTTCTCCCAGGCCACTAGCAACAGGACAAGAGGGGATAGCCTCAAGCTGTGCCAAGGGAGGTTCAGTTTGGACATCATGAAGAATTCCTTCCCTAGAAGGATAGTCAAACATTGGAACATGCTCTCTAGGGAAGTGGTAGAGTCACCATCCTGGGAGGTGTTCAAGAAATAACTGGATGTGGAACCTAGTGCCATGGTTTAGTTGCCACTGTGGTGTTTGGTGTAAGGTAGGACTTGATCTTGGAGGTCCTTCTTAGCTTTATTGATTCTGTGATTCTGTAATATGGGCTTGTTATCCCAACAGGCAGTGGTGAGACAACGAGCTCTGTGTTGGACAATAGTCTCACTAACATCCAGTGGCTGGGGAAGATGAGATCTGATGGGCTGAATCCCTCTTCTGTGAAGCAAGACACGGAGAAAGAGAACCAGATGCCTCTACAGGAAAGAATCAAGGTAAGTAGGAAAAGACAAGAGCATGTGCTAAAGTTTTTGATAAGGAAGTATTCTATGTGGATCAGAAGACTTGCAAGAAGTAGGCATCACTATCTCTATGTAACCTGAATTTGGCCTTTACTGATTTGAATAGCAGAACCTGGAGGATCCATGGGCCTTCTTGTCAAATTTGTGAGCATTCATGTATCCCTCCTTCTGTCTCTTAGTCTGAAGAAGAAGCTGCCTCTGCCATTCCTACTGCTGCTGCCTCCTCATCATGGCAGGATTCAGTGTCAGAACGACCTCCTTACTCCTACATGGCCATGATCCAGTTTGCCATCAACAGCACCGAGAAGAAGCGTATGACTCTGAAGGACATCTATACCTGGATTGAGGATCATTTCCCTTATTTTAAACATATAGCTAAGCCAGGCTGGAAGGTAACAAGCAGGCCCTCAAGTTGCTGTGGGCCACAGGGTGATGTTATAAGGCTTCTGGATCAAAATGTAAAGTTGTTCCCCAGCCTGCAGGGCAAGATGGAAATTTATTTAAACATCCCACCCCAAATGCGGTCTCATTTTTCCAGATGTTCCTCTTCCACCTCTTGTATCCCTTGTTTCATTTCACTTGGGCAAGATGATGGCATGTTTGATCACTGGAGTAAGAATAGGGTAGTCATGAGTAAATAGAATAAGAGACTGATGGCAAGGTTGGCTGTGAATATGAAGGTTCAGTGTTGTCCACACTTTGGAATGTAATCCCTCTGCTACTGCAGTCATGTTTGAGGTAGGCCTTGCTTTTCAACCTCCCCTCACTGCTTTCTCTTCAGAACTCCATTCGGCACAACCTGTCCCTTCATGACATGTTTGTCCGTGAGACATCTGCTAATGGTAAAATCTCATTCTGGACTATCCACCCTGATGCAAATCGTTGCCTAACATTGGACCAGGTATTTAAGGTGAGTTGCGTTATGCAAAGATAATAGGACATATTATCCAGTTTCTAAATGCCACACTAGTCAGATGAACATTATTTTAACTGTAGAGTTAAGCTGCTTTGACATAAGCCTTTTTGTAGAAGCTGTATTCAGTCTCTTTTTTGACAAATACACAAGCTCTGCATTTGAAAGAAAAGGTGCTGTAGCTGTGCTTTTGACCTGGAGCTTCTGTGGCATGTGTTCATGCTTCAGGTGCTGTGACAAAAGTAATAGCCTGTTCAACTTCTTCCTATGGGCTTGATTTAAATTCCTAATGATACACTTTTCACTGAAGCCAACCAGGTATTCCTATGCTGTTTGATAAGTCAGCCATAGGATGGAATTGTCCTATCCCAACTAGGTGTTTTAGAAAGTGCCATTTTGAGGGGGAAATAGAGCATGTGAACCTGGTATTAATGTGTTTAGACTCCTTTGTATTTTGCTGGGAGGGCAGATCGATTTTTGTTTGCTCAGATCATACAAGTTTAAAATGTCCTTTTTGTCCCCCTCTTTGGCTGATAACATATCTTAATTTTTTTCCCTCTCAATGCTTTCTGCCACCAGCCACAGGACTTGGGGTCACCAACATCGCCTGAGTGCTCTGAATCAGTAAGAATTATGCTCTGGTCTGGGGCTTGATCTTCCATTTTCTTATTGCCAGTCACTGAAGGAAAGCACAGGAGGCTTGGGGAGGGAGACTCTGTCACTGTGGCACCTAGTCATACAGCTCCTTGCACACCCTTTTTGGGGAAAGGGGTTGACCCAAGGGTTAACTACCTTCAGATGAAATGCTCTCTCTCTCTCACCGGTAGAGCTGTACAGCCTTGAGCCGCTTGGAAATTCACTGCTGAAATAGGCTGCAATGGACACCAATAGGCTTCAGAGAACCAGCCCAAACAGATTTGTGGCAAAATGATCATCTTCATGGCAGGAGTCCCAGTCTGTTCTGGGGCTCAGATCCAGAGAGAATAGTATTTCTCTGTGCTGCCTTTTCATTTTGGAACCAGCTGCATTGTGACTTTCAGAAGGATGAACCTGTTTGCTGTTGCTTTTGCATTGAGCAGTCTTAATGGTGATGGATTTGCAAGCATCGGGGCAAACACTTCTGTTACAGCTACAACCCTGACCTTCTTTCCATCTGCTCAGAATTCTGATTTTTCTGTTGCTTTTACTGTTCCATTTGAACATCTACCTGGTCTGTGGTTTGTACAGAGATCCAATGTTCAATAAAGCCATCCTACTCACTGTACTTCATGCACTGAGGACGCCAAAACCTTCTGCAGTAGAGTCTGCAGCTCAAGCAGATCTGTCATGTCATCTCTTTTTCTACACAGCCTTGGGCTGGCAACTGGCTTTGGTATGGCATGGCTGCAAAACAGCAAGCAACAGAGACCTAATGCTGGCATAAGTGCTAGGTGCTACCAGCTGCTCTCTCTGCATTAGCACAGCCCAGACTTCTGGTTTCACAGTCTGAATGAAACAGAAAAATAAATGTGGATTCTTCTCTTTTAATCTCTTCCCTTTCTCCTTCTCTTACTTATGTTACAATTACTGCAGCAACAAAAGAGTCGTCTTCCAGATCCCCTGAAGAACATAGGAAGCAAAACTGAACCCCAGAACTCACGTGAGTCTTTACATTAGCTTAGGCCAAAGAGAATCAATTCAATAAAGCTGGGGTACTCTCCCACATTCCTTTAGGAATACAAGTTGAATTTATTATCCAGGTTTGCCAACTTTTATCCTCCTTACTGTCAGGTTTGAAATTGAAGACAGTATTGCTGTGTCTGAGAGAGGATGTGATGCGGAGATGGTGAGGATTCAGTATTCAAATGGAGTGAGAGCTCCAACTTGAGGGCTAGGATCATTATGAAGGACTATTTTCATGTTCATAAGGCCTTCTGGCTTGGTATTTATATCCTCAAAATTAGCAGAGAAGGCAGGTGAACCTATCTGATCAAATGGTTTTTTTGGGGTGTTTAGAAGCACTTTCAGTTAGATGCCAGGGTTTCAAGAGGTAGCAGTAGAGAACAAGAGTGAGTCCATTCTTTTCCCTTCCAGGCCGAAAGATGAAGCCTTTGCTTCCTCGTGTCAACTCCTACCTTGTTCCAATCCAGTTTCCTTTGAGTCAGCCTCTTGTCTTGCAGCCTTCTATGAAGGTTCCTCTATCCATGGCACAGGGAGCATCCCTTAGCAGCTCAGAGACTTTGCAGAGCAACAAGCGTGTGCGCATTGCTCCAAAGGTCGGTNCTTCAGTGAACCTGTTCTTTGTATGGTTCCTTTGTGTATCTTTTCTAGGTGCCCTGAAACTCCATGTTACGGAACTAACCAGTGATAATCCTTGCTATCCTTTACTGTCTCTAAGCTACTATTACCTGATACTTTGCTTGCTATAAGGATGCATCTATAATTCACTAGAGGAAGGGACTTATGGTCAAGACAATTTTTCTCTAATGCTTGGATACAAAGAAAGAACAGTGAGAGAAATGTCTTCATTCTGATCCTAAAACATTTTGTATTTTTGACGGCTCTAGCAACATGTAACATAAAGAACTTCTGAAAGAGTATTTATTTCATGTAGTTTCTTTCCAGCGGTTTTCTATATCTGCTGTTTGCTAGTTGTCTGAAGTTCCCAGTTATTCTGGGCTCAAGAAAAACAGCTATTAAACAAATCTTTCTCTTGGCATCTCACTGACTGCTCTTGTGTGCTTAGACATTGTAAAGCTTTAGCTTCTTCAATCTAACCATAATCCTATTTTCTTTTGTGTGCCTGCTGCTTTATGTTCTCTCCTACCATGATTTATCTTCCTCCTACGCTCTTTTTGTTTTGGTAACCTCATTTTTTTCATTTCTTTTTCCTTGGTTTCTGGGAAAGTTGTCCTCATTCATTTTGTTATTCACGTACAGACAGTGTAAGAAGAAATCAAAGGGGTTATGTTTTTCCCAGAAATATTCAGCTATCTTTCTGCCTTTACTTCTAGAAGTTCCATATAGCAGCAGTGCTATGAAGAGTATGACTTTTTCAATTGGTTAAAATCTTTCCATGTGATCCTTAAGCTTCTATCAACTTTACCGAGATCAATCTGTATCTGTTGTTATAGTTACTGCTTTCTGAAGTTCTTCCTCTTACCTCATCTGCTGACCCAAAGTGCCAATCTTTCTTTTATTTTCACTAATATTATTTGGATTTTGGGTGGGTTAGATCCTTGTTTACTGACTGCATGTCTCTTGTGTTTCTTTATAGCTGTCACTGTCTACAGAAGAGTCACCCTCTTTACCCACAGCTGCTATCAAGGAAGAGAGTCAATGTGACGAAGGCTTATTTTCCCCAACCCGTTCCCTAGAGGAAAACAGCTCCCAGCCTAGTGAGGAATTGGCTTCTTTCCCTGAGGATGTCTGTATAAAGGAGGAAGCACCCTCCCAGCTGGATGACTGGCTGTCCCCATTTGCCTCAACCATAACGGTAAAGGAAGAGCCAGGCTTGTTCCTCCCAGACTCATCCACAAAGGAGAAGAAACAATTCACCTCGCTGAAGTCCCCACCTAAGGTTGTTTCTGACTCTTTAGTTATAAAGAGGCGGGAAAGGCAGGAAATGGGCAGATCCAGAAGGAAACAACGCCTAGCACTGCCTTGCTCGGAAGAGCCTGTGCTTGTTTTGCCAGAAAGCAACAGCTTTGACTCTTTCCGGTTAGGGGCAGACCGGCCCTTCCCGCTGGAAAACCAGCCTCTTGAAAACGTATCACAACTCAGCTGCTCACAGGGAGAAGAGGGAGCCTTTAAAACACCAGTCAAGGAGATGTTCAGCAAATTGCCAGTTTCTTCCACTCCTAGTAAAGTCTCAGCCACTACTACCACCTCACTAGAGGGCCTTGACACCTGGAAGTCTACTTCCTTAGCCAAGGGAAGTCATGAGCTGGACTTCAGTCCAGTGAAAACCCTTCAGTTGCCATTCACACCCCTACAGGATAACCAGGATTTGCTGGCTTTTAACTGCACACCCCTTAAAAACCCGCTCTTTGATTCTCCTCAGGAACTGCTTAATACAGAGTCCAGTGACATGGTTCATGCCCCCCTCACGAGCTCTCCAGCCTTTGTTCGTGAGTCTGCTAAGCAATCATCAGTTGAACTGTCAGCCTCTGGCTTTACTGAAAATCGGTCATTCATGGAGGGCCTTATCCTGGACACCATGAATGACAGCCTGAGCAAAATCCTTCTAGATATCAGCTTTCCTGGCCTTGAGGATGAAAATTTAGGTACAGATATTAGTTGGTCTCAGCTGATACCTGAGTTGAAGTAAACTGGCCTGAGGACTGAATTTGTCTTGCTCTGATGTTACAGAAAGCACTCTTCTGAGATCCATTCATGTAGTCTAAGACAACTGCTTTTAACTAATTCCCACATTCATGGGAACAGAGGGTATTACTGACTCCTGCTAAGCTGGGAGACAGGCCCATCAGCTGCTATGAGCTTCCTTTATAAGATGCTATAGACTTTGTGGGGAACAACATAGAACTTCTCTAACCTTGTGCTAGAGATAAGAATTCCTGGAGAGAGGTTATCAAGAGAAATCTAGGTAGGCTCTGAATGACATTTGCTACTCAAGGTATCAGAGGAAAAAGAACACTCTGCTTCCTCAGTGTGTTCTCAGGAAAGACCTTGGGAACCTCATCCTAGCTCTATCCTAATTTTCCTTTATTTTGTTCCCCTAATATCTTTTGTCTAGTTTTAATGGCTGTAAATACTGTACATTTCTTAAATTAGCCCTTAATTATAACAATAATTTTATTATTGTAGGGTTATGGGAATATTTGGATCAGTAAGGAATTGACCTAGAGTGTTGTCCATATGTTCCACACCTCCTGTATTGTACCCTGGATAAGAGCTCTGTCTCAGTTTGAGGTGAAAAACTAAAATGTTTACCCACAAGCGGGGGAGGGGGCCTCCTCCACAATAATTACACCGCTCTTTATTAAATTTAGAAGAAGGAACTTTAATACAAGAAGGATAACTGTTCTTAACTGATATATATATATATATATATATTTATGTAAACAGACTAGAGCAAACCGCTTCCCCAACAAGAGAAAAA
>VWZD01002534.1:315111-393628 GCA_013396695.1 Sakesphorus luctuosus
ACATGAGGTATACCATTATGATACAACTTTGAATAGCAACCATAAAGAGCAAACTATCTCTGGCATCTAGGGAGAATTTAAACATCTCAAAAACCGTTGTAGCAGACCTGAAGGGGGAGTGGACGAAGGATTGGGAGAAAACACTCCCCTTTGTTCCTTCCCAAGGGTCAGTACTATTATCACTAAATCCCCAGAGGTAGCAACTCAGATTAGGGCAGGAATACAGCCTTGAGAACACCATCCAAATGACACCCACAGGCACTGAATTCATAGCATCATAAATTCAAAGTAAGAACTCAATAATAATTGCAGCTATTTGGGTTTTACTCATTGATTTGTTGATAAGACTCAAACCTGCCGCTCCTTTTGGCATGAATTTGTACCAACAAAAAGCCAATATATTATACAGGATGGTCCTGATGGACCCTAAATTCAATACACACATGGTGGCACAAAACCACTTATCCTTCTTTGTTCACAAGCCCCACAAGCTGGGCACCAAAAATATGTCTCGGTTTGAGGTGACAAACTAAAATGTTTACCCACAAGCGGGGGAGGGGGCCTCCTCCACAATAATCACACCACTCTTTATTAAATTTAGAAGAAGGAACTTTAATACAAGAAGGATAACTGTTCTTAACTGATATATATATATATTTATGTAAACAGACCAGAGCAAACCGCTTCCCCAACAAGAGAAAGAGAAAAAAACCAAAAACTTCCAAACTCGACAAGTTTCTTCTTGGAGAAAAGAAAAAGTTATACTTATGGCAGTATCAGTGTTACAGTCCGGGGCAGCCTGCAGCCAGCAGTGAGGAGCAGTCGGGGCAGGCAGGCTGCAGCCAGCAGACCGCCTCACTTCAACTTAGCACACCCACACCCCACCCCCGCCGTGTGTAGTCCAGAAAACAAAAGAGACAACCTGCCCTCACCCAAGTGATCAGCAGTTAACTACTTTTTTTGTTAACTACTGGCATGGACAGTTAGTGGCAAGGGAGAGAATTTACATAGTAATTCTAAACTACAACAAGCTCAAAAAATTTTTATTTTTTTTTTAATTCAGAAACACATTGGTCTAGGTTGTTCTCAAGGTTGCCTGGGCAAAGGTATAAAAAATTGCCTATATTTGACCCAAGTCAAGCTGAAAGAGGTCGTTATCTGGATTGCAGCATAAAATCTTGGTTTGGCTTCCTCTGTCCAGGCTGGAATTGAGAATTGCTCAGATCAAGTCATCCAGCTCTTCTGATTCCAGAGTCCTACTATGTACTAGAGAATTAGGTAGAGACGCTGTTGCAGTAAGGTGGACCTCTGTTAAATGGTTAAAGCTCCTCTCATTACAGTCATCAGTTGAAATTGTAAAGAAGAACCAATAAAGCAAATGCTGATATTTCCACTGAAAACGACCTCTGGAAACACAAGGTATATTATCACTTGATGCAACAGAACAACTCCTCCCAGTTCTCTAACTATGTGAAAGAGGACATTGCCATGGAAAAGATCTGATGCTTCTGCTTACAAACAAATGGTGACTCCTTTATCTACATACTCAATAAAACTTCCATGGGAACACAGCTGAGTATTATCTGTACCTCTCTTAGCATTGTCCTTGGGTTGGGCCATGGCACAAGCAACCAATTTTTGCATATCTCATGTGTGTGTTTTGTGGTCACTGAGTTAAGTGATCATTATGACATTTTCAGTATTATTCAGGCCATGTTGACCAAACCACATTAGATTTGGTTACTCAACCCCTCACTTTATATAATACATTTTCTCCTGCTATTTGTGGGTAAATCTTGACTTTAAAGGTCAGATCTTAGTCTAAAACATCATGCCACCACCACCAGACTAGTTTCTCTATCTTGTAAATGCAAAACAAATCTCAGTCAAAACTCTGTATTTCTACCTTCCCCTATAGAGATAAAACCAGGTTTAGATGTGTGTGGTTTTCAGAATTGCAGTTCTCTCATGTGCTTGTTAAGAGGTTATTTGCCCTCAGATGTTTCAAGAACTTTGGTTTAATGGTGATTATTTCAGTTTTTCTCTAGTTATGAAGAAGAGGCCCGGTTTGTGGCACGCTTTCTGCTGGTACATCTTACACAGCTGTCAACATTCAGCTTTCTCAATGCATCCTCTCTCCCTTTTTTCTCATTTCTTGCTCCTGAGACGATGTGTGCACACATCTGAGAGCCAGCTAACTAAGGGTCATGTCTCCACCAAATAATGAAATGTTCTTGTCCCTGGTGTCGGTTCCAGGCCCATGAACCTCTGCTATCCCTGTCAGCTGAAATGCTTTGATAGCCACCTTACACTGTGTTTTGGACATAGTAGTGCCAAAGTTGAGTTTCCCCTCCTGTTAAGTATTCCAGTGAAAGCACTGCTAGAAGGCAGTTCAATGAAAAAGGTGAGAGGAACAACAGAAAAAATTCCACAAGCAGTTCTCCCTCATGCTCCCACAACAGATTTCCCAGTGTTTTGGCCAACATAGCTCAAGGCCCCAGTTGATGAAGATTTATTCACAAAATATTTATTTCTCCATCTGTGCCTGATCTGCCTGTATCCTTTCCTTAAGGAAAGGTAGGTATCACCTTTCCTGCAGGCTCAGTATTGGGATTATAGCGTAGAGCTGTGATCTTGTGAGACGGTGGATGTCTCTGTCCACTCTCTTTCAGTAAGCAGAGCCATACTTTTTGTCTTCTCATGAACCCGTATCAGCTCAAAAGCCTGTAGGCACAATTTTTCACACTCTGCATAGCACTCCTCAGGTCTTCTCTGATTAATGTGCCAGGAGCACCCAAGAGTTCCCTTGAGTTCTGATAACAGAGAAGGCTGTTTAACACCTTCTAGCCAGTAAAAGTAAACACTAATTTAAGATACAATTTTTAAGAGACCTGGGATACACAAGTCCACAGGGAGCCAGCAAGTGCTGTGGATGCTCTGACCCTCTGAAAATTCTGCTCTGTACCTGGCAGGAAGAGTGACAGATGTAAAGGGAAAGGTAATTTCCCTTCATTGGTTCAGTGGGGTTCCTCCTGCTATGTTTTATCAGCTGAAAAGGACTGAATGCCCCTTGACAGGAGGTGAGCAAGGATGATTGCCACCTTTGCTTTTGCAGCTTGGCTGGTGGAAGGAGAGCTCAATCTCTTTCCCATATGGAAGAGTAGACATCTTTTACAATGCAGCAGTCTATTTTTGATAGTGTCAGGCCTTTATTTCTACCGGAGGGCAGACTAGCTCCAAAGAAAGGTGAAAATTTCTTTTTTAGTAAAATGTCTGGTGACTTCTTTATAGTGCAGTATGGACTGAGAGCAAAATGACAGGCTTGAAAAATGTGAGCTGGTTCCTGAACAGAAATAGCCTCCATCCCACCTCCCCTTTTTCAGGCAGGGGTGAGCTACAACCAGGTAGGAAGATATTCAGAGCATAACAAAGCATTAGCTGCCTGAAATTAGGAAAATGTCGTGCTTCACTAGTCATCTCAGACTGGTTTCTTGCTTTGAAACAAGCAGAGTTTTAGAATGTAAAAGCTATTAATCTGAACTGCTGATGCAGGTCAAATGACAAATTTGTCCTGGAGTTTCAGATACAACTTGGAAAAATAAAGATCATAAATACCATGATACACAGTTTACAGGCAATGCAGACAAAAGATTATGCAAAGCAGGTTCTATTCTACACCTCAAGATCTGTGGGAAGTCATTATATAGGGCATACTGATGAACAGTATGCATAGAAGATAAATTATCAGAATTATTTATCCTCATTTTCTTCCATTTTTTTTATGCACCCAATTTGAAAACAGAAACATTGATTTAGGAGTATTTATATGAGTCTTGTGGTCCAATCTGTCCTGAGTTATCAAGATGCATTTTCCAGTTTAAGCTTCACTTTACAAAAGCTTCTGTTTGGAGAAGTTCAAGTTTTGCCTGCTCTCTGGACAATTAACAGTGTTTGATATATTTAGCATCTAATCCAATCCCTTCAGGAGGGGAGGAAAAGTCAGGAATGCAGCAGAACTGAAAATATAAAGCACATTGCTTGGAACATGTGGGATTACTGAATATGCCTTCACCATCAATACGTTTTGCCAAGTATTTCCAAGTAATGATGTCAATGACACAGAATGGTCTGATCTGGAGCTCCAATCTGTAGCTAACTAGTTCTTGACAGTCTGCACTCTGCAAGCATGCCCAGGGGTTAGAGCTGTTTTGCCATTTCCCATGGCTGAATCTCAGTTTTTATTTGTTTGTTGTTTTTATGAAAATCTTGGAGTCAGAAGATCATGAGATAATATCAGTTGTCATTCAAATCATGCCAAGGCCTAGCCATCAAGAATGTAACAAACAGCTGGTGCATGTACAAATGCATCCTAAGGGCTACAAAACTAAATGAAACCAGTATTTATGATCAAAAATAAAATTACATTGTTGAAGCATCATTGTTACCCTCAAATCTTTCAGGTGATAACACATCCATTTGTCTTCCTGTCACTGTAACTGAACTGTGTACACAAAGCTGCTTCTGTACTAGAAGTTCCACTGTGATGATGATTCCATCATAAAATCCTGAATTTTCTGAGCAGAAAATACCCACACTGAATTTCAGCCTCCAGTAGAGTTATTCCACTGGGGAGAGAAGGGGCAGGGAACCCAGGGAAAGGTAGTTCAAGCAGCCCAATTACTTCTATAAATGAGAGAAGAAGAATGTTTTGCTCAGATGAAAAACACCTTTTATATCAAATCTTTTCTTTAAGAGACCTAGGGCTTCCCTGCTTTGGAAGGATTTTGTCAGAGTGTCCTTGGCTTTGATGTTTCCTTTTTTGCAAGCTGAATGAAAATTTTTCAATTTTTGGCTGCTATAAACATTTTTTTAAAAAATTTCTTTCACATCCTTAGCCCCAGCCATAGCTGCCAACTGAAGTCTGAGAAGAGATTTATTCAGTACAGAGTGTTCTCAGCACAGACTTGCTGGAGTGTATGGAAATTTCTTTCTGAACTTGCTTTTCATGCCTGCTAGAAGCTGAGCATGGCAACATGAGCTCTCTTGTGTCCTAGGGACTTCTACAGGGCCTTGGGGAGTGGATGATGCAAAGCAAGACCTTGATGAGAAGATGTCTCAAAGACTCAAAGAGAGAGCGGGTTCATAAGACAAAGAATCATAAAGCCATAGAATCATCTAGGTTGGAAAAGACCTTTAAGATCACCAAGCCCAACCACTAAACTGACACTGCCAAGCCCACCATTCAACCATTTTCCTTAATGTCTACAATCAACACATCTTTTAAATACCCCCACAGATGGTGACTCAATCACTTACCAAGGAAGCCTTTTCCAATGCTTGATAACCTTTTCAGGGAAGAAATTTTGCCTAATATCCATTTTAAACCTAGAACAACTTGAAGCTGTTTGAGAGAATAGAGAACAGAAGAAGGTTGGATAAGGACCACCACAGTAATAGATTCAACAGTTCTCAGGTTTAAGGCTGGGGCAAAATGAACAGGTACTACAGAACAGATGTAAAATACTTGTTTCAGGTCTTGGGTTTGACTGGTTTACAAGGGATGGGTCCAGTTCCTTGTACATACCAGCAAGGAGAAAACAGTGTGAAAAAGGTGTGATTCACTAAGCAGGACTGAGGTATTGTTGCTGAAGAACCATCCACAACCTCAGCATGACTAAAGATTTAGTCAGCAGGCACCAAAGCTTGGGTGACTGCATCTCTAAGTAAGAGTCTACCTGAACAAGAGAAAAAGGGGTGGCCTGCAATGCTCTTTAGAGCAGTTGACTGCCCCTAGAAAAGTGTGTCTGAGTAGCCCTGCTACAGTGGAACTGCTCCAGTCACAATGCAGCAACCAGAGACATGCTACACCCATAAATATACATGGCTTCAACTATGTATACTGACAAATACACCTGGTTAAGTGATAATAGTTCCTTTCAGCAATTTATACTGCTGACCAAGAATTTGACTGATCTCTGTTGCTGTAAGATACAAAACAAGCCATTTACAAACAAACATGACAGGAAACATCTCTGTACACCTGGCAATTGCTGATAGGAAAGTTTTCTGCCGTGTGTGATGGTGGACTCTAAAAGTAAAGCCTGTCCCCAAGGGAAATGAGACTGGAGGCAAAGAAAGTCAACAGAGATTCTTACCTTTCAAGTACTATGTCTGGACTTTATTTTGAGCAAGACAAAATCTGCTCTGATTCTACAGCTATTTGGACACAGGTGGTTGTAAATTTTCTTTGCTGTTGTTGTTTTATATGAATAAAGTAGATTTTTGCAGAATCCCATGGACAGCTACTCAAAGCACCTTGCCAAAACTTTAGTAACAGACCCATACATATACATACCCAATTAAGCTTTTCAAGGCAACTCTAACTGGGCTGGGTTTTACTCTTTGAGTATTCAGGTTTGAGGACATCCTCTGAAAGGAAGTTTAATGGTGTAAAATTTTCATTATTATTTTTATGTCATTATGTAGAAAGTTTTAAAAAATTGTTTTTGTTAACAAGTGCATTCTTAGCCTCAAGCTAAGTGGATAATGGAAATACTCTTCTCCCTATCGATAAGAAGTGAAAGGACAGTGAAATGAAAGCAACTACCCAGAGACACACATTGAAGACATCTTTAAGACTGCATATTTCCAAGTACTTGCTTTTGGCCTTCAATACACAACTACCCTTCATCTCATACTCTTGTACACTTTTATTGGTAAGCATATTACTACCAGAAATTATTCTCTGCTTTAAACCTCTTCAAGAGCACAGAGAAGCTCAAGCAGGAGTAAGACAGTTGTCATTGCAATGTGCATTAGCACTCTGAAATGGATATTCTTTCCCCTTGTGAAAACAAAGCCAAAATCTCCTAGTGTAATTCATGAAGCTGTGTAACGGAAGGGGGAATTTTGTATTGCCTGCTGCATGATTGGCAGCTGTTCTGTGGCAATGCTAACTATTCTAACCAAACAGAAAAGGCCCCTTTTCAATGCAGTTTAACTCAAGCAAGGAAATCAATACAGACAGAATATAAACAATTACAGGCAATATTTATACAGCAGAGGGATTTCATATTGGACAACACTGTTTTAAGTTTGCTATGGTGTAACCATAACTCTAGCCCATATGGCAGATGACTACAGAGATTTTACCCTGAATTACCTAATTAAGGAAACTTTTACTTTCTGGCTGGCCCTGCTGGCAGGACACACTTTGCTATCCAGCAGCTGAGCTAAATATTATGTACATCTGAGATGACATTTATCTCAAGGAAATTTGCCAGACATCTTCAAATTCACTGATAGAAATACTATAATTTATTACTTACTATTTCTATAATAGGAAGATATTTTATTATACCAATAGACAAACTGGAGGGAATTCAAAGCAGAAGAAGCTTTTGTTTTTTCAGAGAGGGAACTGGAGAGAGAAGCAGGCATGGTTTGCCTGAGTAAGGTTTGTCCTCTCATCACTCCTCTGCACCATCTGTGCATCCACAGACTATGCACAGGCTGTGACAATGAAACAGAATGGAAGAAAGTCACCTCATTCTGACCCTGCACTAGGCCATCACCAAGAAATCTCCTGGCCTTGACATAGTTGCTACACCCAGGGGCACTTTCATGCCCACTTGAAGCTTACATTGCCAAACTGAGACAATGCATTGGAAACTGGTGGAATGTAGAGGCACCCTCTGTGCTGGTTACATTATGTGGGGGCTATTGTGAGCTCTGTAACAGCCCAACTTGTCACAAAAGAAATGTAAAGCTTTTTATCCACAATCCACCCTTGCACCTGCACTATGTCAGCTCTCAGAACAAAATAATAGTTTCCAAACCATTGAAAGAGGAAAATTCAAAGCTGCAGAGAAACCTCTAAGAAAAAACCCAACCATTAGAAGCTGCAAAAGTAGCAAGAGAATATTATAGAGGGGAATAATTTAACCTAGTCAACAAAAAAAAGTTAAAAATAGTAAAAAGGTAAATCTTCCCAGAAGTGAGATATAAGGAAAATCTCTGGTGAAAGAATCTCAGCCTGTGAAATTTAAAGTCAAACTAACGAAAGCCCTCAACAGAGCAGCTCCTCAAACAACAGGGGTACTCAATAAAACATTGGTGCCACTTTTTTTCATCTGTGAGTTGCTGATCATGCAGCAAAGGAGTTCATTTCTCCTCTTTACTACTCCAGGTACTATTCATGAATTTCTTCCAACAAAGGAATAGTTGACTGGAATATTGATCCTCTCTTGCTTCTTGGCTGGGCAAACTGGCTACTGAGAAATGGTGCTTTTCAGTGTTTTATCTTAGAAATATTGGCACTACTTCCAAATTTTTCAGTGTTTCTGACAGGGAGGTGGTCAGGATCAGGGACCAACATCCATAAACATGGATACAGTGCTGTAACTTTGTGGTTAGAACCGGGAACTTTTTGCCCCAGATCTGTAGTAGTTTGAGCTAGAAGGCCAAGCTGCTGGCTGGAGAAGTGAGAAGGGCTTTTGTCTTCTGTGGAGGCAGAGGGATCCTTCTATTGTCTGAACAGCACTGTCACACATCCTGTAAGGATTTCTGTATGAAGGGTGCAGAATGGTGAGGTATAATGGGTTATGATTATTGTATGTGACTGGGTCAAGAACGGAAAATAATCTACCAGTGTGTATGGGGCTGTGTATCAATACTTTCATCTAAATAAGTTTTATTTTTCTAACACAGGCTCTTGGTGAGTCATACTATTTTTTCAGGGCCTACACAAGATGACTGGGAAAGGTATAACTGGTGCAAAAAATCCTGCTGCATTGTGATCTGATTTTCCAGCAGAAAACCTTTAAGAGAGTCCATTCTGTTAAAAAAAATAAAATAAAATAAAAAAAACAACAGAAAGCACCTAACCTACTTCATAAACGGGTTCGTTTTAAGAAGAACAGGATGGGAAAAGTAATAGCTGAATAGAAAAAAACTGACCTAGAACCTAGCAAGACTCTGAAGAGAGATGATAGCTGAATTTACCTCCATAAAAATGCTAGGATTTTTTGCCATATCTTGGAACTAACACAACACAGGACAGAAAGAGTGAAGCAACTTGCTCTTCAAAGCAGAAGGCATGAAGGAGCAGAGGAAGCTTTAAACAAGTGAGGTTTTGCAGTGCACTGACAGGACTTAACTCTGGATCTTGGTATTGGATTTACTTCCTAATATTTCAAACTCACTGTTATACTTTTATATAGAATCTAGAACATAGAGATAATTGGTATTAGTAATATTAGAATGCTACATACTACCAAACTGGAAAACAAAACAAAGGAAGCAACAGAAGTTCTTCTTTTGTGGTAACTTTAGTCAGTTGCTGCTATTCCTTCTGTGTCGCACATGAGACCTGTTTCACCCCTTGCTGGCTTTCATGGAAAGGTAGTGCTGTCCTCAGCTTCACAGCTGAGTAAAATTTGGTTTCTTGTTCTGTACCTGATGTCAGAACTGGTGCTTAATGGGCAGTGTATTAATCAGTGAAGAGGAATCAAAATAAAGCAACTTCAGTTCAAGCTGAAACTAAATGTTTCAAGCAGGACAATATGGAGGCGGGAAGTTGAAAAAGTGAGCTCTGTCAAGTATTCTCTGCCCTGAGAGGAGGAATGTCTG
This sequence comes from Sakesphorus luctuosus, assembly GCA_013396695.1. NCBI lineage: Eukaryota > Metazoa > Chordata > Aves > Passeriformes > Thamnophilidae > Sakesphorus > Sakesphorus luctuosus. The sequence continues at coordinate 324,742 of VWZD01002534.1, forward strand.
TGCTGGTCCAGACATCCCAGGCTGCAAGCAGTGTCAGCACTCCCTTAGTGTATACAGGGAGTCAAGTCCACTGCTACTGACAAGCCAGTGATCGTAGGCTTCTGCAACATCAGAGGGTATTGCTCTAGATGGAGAAAGGTGAAAATGAGAGCAGAATCAGGCCCAATACATTTGTCCTGGCTGGAAGCACAAATAAGACCTTCAGCATTTTGTTCAAGCTACACAGAAAAATCCTTCAGTGCAGCCTGTTCCCAACCCGTGACACTCTCTGCAGAAAGGAGACTGGGCATGCCTGCCAGGAGCCTTGAGGAGGATGCTCTCTCCCATTTACCAAGGCACTGCATCATCTCCCAGGCTGAACCGTGTTGCTGCCAGTATTTACAGGCACACTGAGATGCGTCAAACCCCCTGGCAGAGCCGCTAGACCGCGCACGCTGCCGCCGGCAGGTTTAGCGTGTCCCCAGCGTGCCGGGGACAGGGAATACGGGAATCACACACGGGCACACGCGCGGGTGCGTGCGCGCAGCCCGGGGAGGTAAGTCCGGCCCCCGGCAGCGGGTCATCATCCTTCTGCTGCTGGATTTTTCCAGCCAGAGCATCCTGCCGGCTCTGCTGCGATTTATGGAAATCGGTTTCTGACGCGGGGCTTTTTCTGCTACGACAGGGACACACGGACTGGAGGAGGCAGAGCTGCAGTCAGGGCAGAAGGGAGGGAGAGGAAGAGGCCGGGAGCAGAGGGACACTGAGGAGTGGAGAGGGCAGGGGGAGAAACAGTCGCGGAGACACTTCAGAGATGGGTGAGTTATAACTAAGAGAGCAGGAAGAAAGTCAGAGAAAGGAAGAGAAGGAGAGCTGTGGGGAAGGGGAAAGGAAAGGAGATCACACACTGAGTCAGCCTCCAGAGGGCAAACACCGGGAGACGAGTCCAGGGAACATCCCAGCATACCAAGGAGGACCTGTTCTGTCTGAATCTTCACCATGAGCACAAGGAAGAGCTGCCCCTTGCCACTGGGGCAAGGAGACCAGGAGGAAAAGCAGAATGAGGGTACTCCCGACCTGGAGCGACAGGAGTGTGAGATGGAGCTGAGGAACAAAGCTATTCTGCAACAGAAGAGGCGGCTTAAACAGGCCACCCAGTTCGTGCACAAGGACTCAGCTGATCTGCTGCCCCTGGATGGCTTGACAAGGCTTGGCACCTCCAAGGATCTGGTGAGTCCAGTGGGACCCCATTTGGAAGGGAGTCCTCCTAATAGCTTTCATCACAGTTGAGAACTGTTGTCAGGTTTTGTGAAAGGGTCACGGGTTCAGCAAGATGAAACTTCCCTTCAGGATCATCTAGGAGCAGGTCAGGGTGGAGGGAAAGAATGAATCACTTATTTATTTGCATTTATGTTCTTATGCATCCTACTAGGAACTAAACTCCTCACAGGGGAAGGCAGACATGAACTGGAAGGACTCTCCAGGATCCAAGTTTCCACTCACCCACTACCTATATATGTTCATATGACATGTATGTTTCCATGTGGGACACATCTGAAAACCCCCATGTATTCCTGCATGATCCAGCTCAAATGCAGACTGCTTCCTGGACTCAGCAGGGAGGGAAGAACAATTCATGAAACTCTGACACAGGCTTATGTTTGACCTTGTCACCTTTTTGAATTATTCTCTTTCCCCCACTCTCTGCATTTGTGGAGAGGCAAACACAGGGCAGGATCACTAACCAGGCACGCAGGCAGATGCAGTGCCTGGCACTTGTGGATCATGCCTTTGGGGAGGAGGCGTGGGAATGAGGCCTATGGGAATCTCCTTGTGGAGACATGGAGCAGGAAGCATCAGGGAGGGAGATCTGTTCCAGGAGCCTGGGCAGTCCGCGGTTTGGAGGGATTTCCTCAAGGCTGGAGGCAGTTTCCCCATGGGATCTCTTGCTAGCTCAACTGCACACACATTCCCCTTGCTCTGGCAGTTTTGCTGTCCAATTTCTTCTCTCTGCTGTGGCATTTAACTGCTCAAGGATGCGGAGGTCTAAACCTTTTTCCCAAAAGAGGGCCTGGGTCTGGTTGTGGTGGGGGCAGAACCCACTTATTGCATCTGTGCTTGTGGGTGTCATAAAAGCCTTGCCCCTCCTTGCAGTCTGGGCTTCCCTCTGTATCCTCAGACAGTCACAACACCGCAGGTGCTCATGTGTGTTTGTCTCCCATCATTTCCCAGCTCCCACAGCTGCTGGCAGCAAGGCACACCAGGAGCACATGTATGTGGGATGGGGAGGGTCCTCAGCACTGGGTGGCCTGACTGGGAGTTATCCTCCTTGCTGAACACTTCGGGTGCAGTGACTCTGACCTGCACAGACGAGGGGTCAGTGCCACATACCCATGCTGGCACACCCTCCTCCCTCCCACCACCCTCCCCATAGCTGCCTCAGCACATGCTGAGAGTCCCTGGCTCAGCAGGGTAAAGGGTGGCTCCTCAAAGTCACCCTGAGCTGTCGCCTCATGTCCTGCCAGCCCTTCACAGCTGCACACACATGGCTGCAGGCAGGGACTGGTCTTGAGTGTCCCTGTGGCCCTGCACACTGCTGAGGTATAAGAGGAGAGTCACAGAAGTGTTGCCCTAGTGAGGAACAGGGACTGTTCTTCCCGCAGGAAAATTGGTCTGGCCACACTGGAGGCTGGAGGGCTCTGCTCAGGCTGGTGGCACCAGCTGGCAGGCATTGACCCTCAGGGACTGAGGCATTGCAACTCAAACATTCCTTGAGGAGAGCATGGCCAGACATACCCCAGGCCTGTCCCTGGACAGCTTTTTTGCAGGGTATGGGGAGGAGCCATTTCTGAGTCTTCTAGTGCACGTTTGTTGACCCCAGCCACAAAGGCAGAGGGAAACACATCTATCTCCTTTGCTTTGGAATTGACTCCTGTCACACTATGCGCCACAGTGACAGCTGGCACCCTCAAGCCACAAATGCTTTCTTGATCAAGACAGTCCTTGTCTGAATCATTCGCCATGAGCATCTCTCCTGGTTGAATTAACCACTCTAAGCAGGAGAATTCCTCGCGTGCAGATGGCGTTCAGTCACTGCAAAACATTGCATGCTGCATGTTTGGTCCACAACACAATAGCTGAAACATTTTTACCACGGAGCTAGGGAGCAGTGAATAAAGCATAACAACTTTTCTGACACAGAGATTTTGTTCTGGCACTAGAGGGCACAAAACAAAGGCTGGCCCCTCTGCAGAGTTTGCATACGTGGGATCCATGTGATACCTCCATTTCTGCTTTACCTTGGAGCAAGAAGAGAACCAGGCCTTAGATTTCCAAGAGCAATTCAGCAGTTCCTGCAACTTGATGGGACACTGTGATATTGCTGTGATGTTTTCGAGACTACAAGTTAAAGTTCAAAATATGATTTTGGCACATTTTTCCAGTTATTTCTCCAGCCCTATGAAAATGCCATATATGTTTCTTAAATTGATCTGCATCCCTCCTGGAGGACAGGCATACAACAAAAGGAATGTACTAAAAACAGCAGCAGTAGGAAGTGCTGGGGAGTTTGATTTTGGAGAGAGCAAAACACCCCAGAGTCCTATAGCACTTACACTGGGAGGAGAGTTTAATTGATTCTCCAAAACAGGTCGCCATTGACAGTGCCAGGGACTCCAGCTGTGGCCATCCCAAAAGTCCTAAAATTAGAGCAAGGCCCCATGTAATTTAAAACTAAATATGTGCTTTCTTTTGCAGGCACAGGCTGTTACTTTTTGCCACTCCTCTCTGTGTATTCTGGGTGTGCATTCAGCTTACGCAGTGCATCCAGCGATGCCTAGGATTTGATGGGCTCATCATGTCTCCAAAAATGAGTAATTATACATTTCTGTGGAGACCTTATGTTTCTAGCTTTGTAACAACAAGCATGATTTATTTTCTCCTAATGGCAAAACAAGCAAGTAGCTACATGAGCTACATATTCTGAAAGTACCAAGTTCTGAAGAGCTGGCTTCTTGCCTCCCAAAAATCAAGTTCCCCAGCTTATACAGTGTCACTAATCATAGTAAGACCTTGAGATTTCACACTCGAGAGCCTGAACCTTCCCTAAATTGCAATGGGAATCTGCTCTGATCTTTTTAAGTGCCCTGAGAGGGCCTCCTTTTCAGCTGCTGACCACAAACCCTTCAGATCCTACCTCGCTGTCCTCTAAAATCTAGTTGTTACTGACCAGTCCAAGAGAGACAATGATATTTACTTCTCCATCTTGCTGGGGAGAGAGAAGATAAGGAGGGCCCCAGGAGTCTGGTTTGGATCTGATGCCTTCAACAATCCCAAAGTTCAGCTAATCCCCATCAGCACTTCGTCTCCTCCCAGCCTGAGTGATAGGAAGGGGACAGAGGTGGCAGCTGCAAAGGGCCTGCTCTTTCTGTGGGAAAGGTTTCAGGGAGAGGGAAAGTTCCTTCGCATGCCAGATTGTGTGAGATAGGAGGGAGGATGGGAATTTGGAGACCTGCTGTTTATTCCCTGCCCTTTTCCCATGGCCCAGATGTTAGCTGGCAGCCAAACTGGCACTGTGCTCAGAGTATTTAGGGAGTTAAGTCCCATGGCCAGCTGTGCTGTGGGCCGGCACAGTAGGCTGGGAAAAGACCAGGAACAGAGGGATATTTTTACTTCACTTTTCAACTACTGCAGTGTCTCTCAAGCAGCATGTGAATGATCTGACTCTCACTTCTTGAGTGACGAGGAAACAGAGGCATGAAGGACTTGGGATCTTGCAAAGAGTAACACTGAGTGCAACCAAAATGCCCATAATAGCTGTCCTGCTCCCACCACTGGGCATATCTGACAAGTCAGGGTGCTTCAAGTGGCAATTTACACACTTCCCAGCAGTGTCAGCCCTCTGACCAAGCATGGAGCTAGTCCAAAGCACACATACCCTGTGGGGTTAATACAGCCCAGCTCACTGGCACGTCTGGTGTAATGCACGTGTTTAGCCTGCACATTGACAAGATCCTACATCAAGCTGCTGCACCATCTGGGATTTAATTTATCTTTTAATTTATTTTTTTAAGAAAGATAAAAGCAACAGTTTAAGCTGTAGCACATTAACCCTTTTAGATTCCTGGCCTTTCTTCACTTAGGCACTTGTTAATGAGAATGCCATGGTCAGGTTTGAGCAGCTGCTCTTCTGGAGAAGGTCATGGGGCCAAGTACATGGAGAATGGACAAAGCTTCCTCCAACAAGCCTATTTAATTGGTGTTGCCCATTGTTGATTCAGTAGCTGTGCAGGGAGTGGAGATACTGGATCAATATTCACCAAAGCTAGTGTCTGATGGTGGGGAGCAGAGACAAACTCTAAAGAACATTAAAAGCTAGTTGTAGTTTCTTCTTCAGGGGAAGCTTCCTGCTTCATGACAAATAATTGTTCATACACCTAAAATTTCTAGAATCCTGCCTTCTTGCCTGCAGGTACACATCACACACATGCTGCATTCCCTGTCCCCTCCTACATTAGAAGGTCTGAATGTGCCTTGTTGGATGTCAGCACACACCCACCAAGTAGTGTACAGCAGTACCTGAACAGCTGTGAGACTGCCAAGTGCATGTTTAGCTGAAGGAACAGATAGATAAGTGTGGGCAGAGCACGCATCAGGCATGTTTTCTCCTCCAGTAATTGCATGCAAGAGACCTGCCTGTCACAGGCATGCCATCACTTCAACATCACCTTAGTAGCCACAGAAAAAATCTTGGGATTTAAAGTTTTTTGGAGTAAGCCTGTCTTTCATCAGGATGATCAGTTGGTTCAAGCATTTGCAGCCTGCTTCCCTGAGCTAGCAAATGTCCTTGTCCTTAGCTCCATACTTAGCTGGGATTTCTCTTTCTTTGTGATGGAGACAGCAGCCACACAGTGTGGTCCAGCGGCGTCTTTTGGAAGGCAATCTGAACAAGCTGCGGAGCGAGACCAGGGTTCAGTCTGCATGGGTTCAATCTCCGCTGGCAAAAGACCAGGATGAAAAGATGGAAAAGGGAGAGGACAGGAGAAAAGAGACTTCACTCCTGCTAATACAGTGCCAGGTAAGGCAACAACATAGTGCTGCTGATTTCACAGTGATGGCAAAAGCTCAGAGTCCAGCTGCCCCCCTCCCAAGGGCCATGCTGAATTAAAAATTGCAAAGCCAGCTGCAGCCAGAGACAGCAGATTTCATGCATGGCCTCTCTTAGAGTCTGGACTCAGGTCTTCCAAAAGCCAGAGGAAAGCCTTTCTGCTACATGCATTCTAGTTGTTCATATTTGAGGATAAATTACCTTAATCACATCTCCTTCCTTTGAAGGCCAGCTTTCCCATGATAGGAGGTATTTCATAATTGCATACAGAAGCAAGGAATGTCTCCTTATCACTTGAAGACAGGTGCCCATAGCTGATTTACATTTAATGGATCCGGTCTGGTCTGATTCTCTCAGGTGTCAAAGGACAGATATGAGACTCACCAAGACAAAGACCTGGTACAGAAAGGATACAAAATACATTTTAAAGCTGTTTTTAGTTCAGTTACTTTTTCTAAAGAACATCTCTCCTATTAGAGTGTAAAGGCTACACTTCAAAGTAAAACACATACACCTTTTAGAATTCAGCTGGCACAATAAATTATAATATGAACACAGCCTGGCAGCAAGTATCTGAAAGATACCAAGCAAAGCCACTGTCTGGTTTGTTTTGCAGCCTTTACTGTTGCAGTCAGACATTGCTTACCCTGGGTTTTAGATGTTAATGTAGCTAGGTTAACATAACTGTACTTGGGAACAGACTAGTAGGATAAATGGTCTCAGTGTAATTTCTCCAAATACCTGGAGCCTGGTTTTGAACAAATAAAGGTGTTTCTTTTTCTTTAATCACCACTCCTTATTGTTCTGCAAGAGAAAACCCAGTGATAAAGGGTGGGGTTTTCCGCCAGGCATGTATGTTGAGCAGGGACAGGCATGTACAGGTGTTGTATACCAGGAGCAGTAGTAGCTAAGTCAGCATCAGGGTCCACTAGTCATTCCCTTTTGTGTTTCTAGTGGAACAAACCCCAGCTGTCACACACATTTTATTTTCCCTCCCAGAGGAAAGGTAATGAACATCACAGTCAAAGAAATAGGTCTAACACTCCCTGAATTCTGCACAGGCATTTCTCTCTTTTTCTGCCCTTCTTAAGAGCCAGTCACTGTTTGTCACACTTAATCTTCTTACACTGAAGGAAGGAAGCTCTCCTCCCCTTCTTTTTAGTCTTGCTGCTTTTGATGTTCTCATTTGTGAACTTCAAAAAGCCTCTCCTGTCAGCAACAGATCTGTGGCAGGAAATAGGACTCAGGCTGCCAGTTCAATTTAACCAGAGAGGTGAGGTGGTACCTTTTGGAGAGATGCTTGATTATGGTGCAATTTTTATTAGAAATGGAACACGACCCCAGTGAAGTGGTTTTTTCCTGACAGCACCTCCTGAGAAAAGATAGTCTAGCAGAATAAAGCTGACATTTACATGCAGACAGATACGCTGAAAATTTCAAAGAGGTAACAAATGCATCAACTAACTTGTAACTGAACTTGCCCAGGGAATAAGCCCAAATGTATAGGTAGACTTCAGGGCTACAGCGAGATTCAGGCAGTAAGTGTTTTCACTCCAACAGGTTATAGTTGCCCTGTGCCTGAGGCTTCCTGAAGTCTCAGAGATCAGAGACAGACCCAGTCTATAACAGTTGTACTGCAGAGTGACTCACCCTTCTATTTACTTGATGGGTTGCCCACATGGTATTTTAGCAGAATTGCCCCTTTTTGTGGCAGTTTTTGCAAAGCACTTTGGAAAGCTTATTATGACGGGTAGCTGCATCATAAAATCAAGATGTTATTTTTCTCTTGTGGGACTTGTCTCTTGTTGACTTGGAAACAAATGCTGAAAGATTCCACTGCTGTCCAAGGCTACTTTTCCTCTATGCCAAAGCAACCTGTGGTTAATCCTTTTGTTTGTTAAAGCAGTTTCTTGACTTTGGAACTGACATTATTTCAGAACACACAGCTCTTCACAAATGGCGATCCTTACTGATTCTGCTTCCTCTCTTTCTCAGAAATCCTCATAATTGATGTTCAGATAACGACTAATGGTGACTGGTAGTAACAAACTGAAAATTCTGGAACAGAGATAGGAGTGGGTAATGTGATGAAAAGTCCTCTTAGTCCAAGAAGGCTTGCAGTGCTCACCAGCTGCCTGTGTACTCCTTACCATATCTGCACTGTATTTGTGGTGTGCTGGATCCATGACTTTCCTCAGGCTCCTGGTGAATTCTCTGTGCAAATGGTTACTGGTGTAATTGGAAGGTGGATAACTTTTGTGAGGCTGCTGGAGCTGATAACTGTGATAGGCTGTTTACACTGAATGAGATTAAATGTTGTTTTCTACATAATAATTACTGCCCTGTTATATCCTAGCAAGTTTCTAACTTGCAACTTTCCCAGCCTGCTTGGAAACAAAATTTAAGAATCTGCCTAGTGATGCAGTTCAGGCTTATTATAACAACAGCTCATGCATTTCAGGTCTGTCTGCTCCCAAAGTGATTCCTTAGCAACTGCTATCCTTTTTATCTTCTTAACTACCCACAAATAGCTCATTTTTGAAAATGAAATCTTGGAAATACTGGATGTAGCTCTCTGTGATGATTAGTAGTCAGTTAAAAAATCAGGAAATTGAGACATTTTCCTTGACCCTGCTGGTGCTGCACTGAGTCCCTCATAGCAATGCCCATCTGCTTAAGGTGTTTAAGCATTTAAACTTGTCAGAAATGAGCATAAAGGTAGGGGAGCAGTGGGAGGTCTATTGCTGCTTCTGAGTGGCTCATGGCACAGAGCTCCTCAGTGGATGGAAGAAAGGGAATCACAGGAAAAACACAAATGATAGCAGGGAAAAACAAAGAGGCTCCCAAAAGGGAAACTTTGTGGCTGGGTTTTTCTGAGTGTTGGTGCAAGACAAAGCCTTGAAGAACTAGGTCATCAAGAATGGGTATTAGGCACTATAGGTAGGTTAAAGACCTATTTTGTAGAGTGCAGTTACTCTTTTTCAGTTCCTTTACTAAGTCCCATTCCTATTTTTTTCCCATTGGTGTCCTTGGTGACCCTATTTTTTCACACCCCTAACATATGTGAGACCTGCTGTTACTTCATCACCTCTGGCCTGCTATTAAGGACCTCTGTGCAGAGGGGACAGAAAACACGTGGCAACCACATCTCCTTTTCCCTTTCAAGTGCAAAGAGGTGAAGAAATGAAGTGAGCAAGGCACTGGGAATTATTCTAGTAAGATCATGCACAGGTGACTGGGGTGCAGGGCATCCAGTCTCTCCCTTTGCTGAGTGACACCAGCTGTGAATGTTGTAGTTGCAATACCATGTTATACATCCTTGAAGAGATGTATAGGAACATAATGTAAGCCCTACACAAAACAGACACCTCTGGACTAGGCTGTGGCTTGGATTCAGGAGTCACTTGAATCTGTCAGCTCATGTCAGGGGTATTTGTCCTGGGTGCTCCTGCTTCAGGCTTCTCCCTCTGGAAGCTCTTCACCTGAGAACATTGTTACCTGCAACTGGTGTTGCTACTTGCAACACCAGAAGAAACAGAGAGATGACAATGGCTGTAGCAAATGCTTGCATTCCTTTAGAAGCTTTTGTCATATCAATTATTGCTCTGCTAATAAAGTCCATAGGGGTTTTCTGAACAAATTCGCTAATTATGCATCTCTTGACTGGAACACTGCTAAGGTAAAGTCACTAATAACAGATAAGTGTCTGGGTAATTAAATACAAATGAAACAAGACAAATTCAAAAAGAAGTCTTTGGCAGAGGTTTGCAGAGATCATCATTGTCTTGGATGAGTCTCCTGCCTTCTGACTGCTGCCTAAAACACAACCTCTTTGGCTGTATTGCGCAGAAAGTTGGAGGAGTGAGAATGCCCCTTTTGAGCCCACAGTAATTATCTGTTGTTGTTTTTTCTAGTGCCAAGGTCAGGTATTGAAAGCAACTGTTAACACTGGGTGTCTACCAAACCTCATCTCCAAGAGCTGTTTAAACCAGCTGGGGTAAGTCTTTGCACAGTAGAAAAGGAGAGATGGCTAAAAGAAAACCTATGACGAGAACCAAGGCACTCTTGGTTCCCAGTCCCAATGATAATTACTAGCAGTTTTGCATGTGCACATGGCTGTTTAGGAGAAGGTGCAGAGGGTGGGATACAGGGTAAGGCATCAGGAGCATTGGCAAAGTTGTGTGTAGACCCCAGACTGGGAAGCAGAGCTGTATCATCCTGTCTGTGTTTTTGCAAGGCAAAGCTGCCTGGCTGATGGCTAGTGGTGAGGTTTTGCTTGTTGAACTGCCTCCAGACACACTGCTTGGAAGAGATTCCTCCTCTTGTGGGCCTGTTCCCAGTGTGACCAAGAACTGCCATCAGTGAGAAGTCCTGTGTTTCCTCCTCTTCCTCCACTCAAGGCAATAACACCTCTTGTGTCCCACAGGCTGGAAGAAGTGTCTGCCATGGACTGTGGAGACCTTTCTCTTCCCATCCCCAGCGTTGTTGGCAGAGTAGAAGAAATGGAGTTGCAATTTGGTCAGGAGACAGTGCTCTGTTCAGCACTGGTTGTAGGTGAGTGCCAGACCCTCCTCTCCCCTATTTTTCTTGTGTCCCTCTCACCCTGCCAAGGGCATTTAGAAGGACCTTTAGGAAAAGCATGATATGGTGGAAGGTTGGTGATGTGGTTACCTCCACTGTTGGCCAACATCATTATGTGCTGTGAAGACCCTCAATCTAACCAAAGGCAAAGGGCATAGGAAGAGTATGGAGAACACAGAAGACATTGAAAGTGGGGAGAAATTATTTGCTTTTTGGTCTTAACAAAGGATGTGAAAAATTCTCATTTCCATTCTACAATGGATTTTTCTCAAAATTATGCAGACAGCTTGATTAGTCCTCTAGTGCCCAACATTCTCCTATTGAATGGGCACTCGCATCTCTGGCTGGCTGGAAGTCATCAGAGAAGGCAACAGAGGGTATGGCTTATTCCCCAGTGTTTCTCTGTGTACTCATCTGCCTCTGCTGCAGGGAGCACCCTGAGAGAACCTGGTAGCCACAGAGTGCCGAGTTTCCCTCCTTCAGAGTGTCCTGAAGCAGGATCCTTTGAAGGAAGGAGCCATAGAAGAAAAGGTCAAGTCAGTAGGCATGGAGGCACACCCAGAAAACAGAAAGGCTGCATGTTCCACATTCACATCAAGCTGTGCATATGCTGAAAACAACTCAGTTGTCTTTTTCCCCCTGTTCTTTAACCCCATTAATCTTTCAACTTTTCTCTATCGCTTTTATCTGTTTTCTCATCTTTGACGAGTACTATTCACCTTCTAAGGCCTCCCTTGCTCCCTCTTTTCATGTCCATTCTTTCCACAATCCTAGTCGTCTAGACAGAGCTTCCTCCTCTTACACACTCCAGCTCACTCCTCTACTGGTTTTCCCTCTGCTTGTTCTTGCCCTACGTAGGGAATCTGTATTAGCACCAGCATAGATGAGTTTAGCCCAGTAGCGCCTATTCATTTGCTGGGATGTGGAAATGGCTGCCTGGAAGGAGTAGAACTGCTTCTCCTGTGTCTTACATCTGCCTGTGCACACAATGCTCTTGCTTATGTGGTTAAAAAAAATTATAAATTACAGCCAATCATTATAGGGCAAGCAGGCATTCAGGAGACATGGGTGATGTTAATGATATTACTGGTGGCTCCTGATTCATGAAGACTCCAGGACCTGCAGATTCCTCGTTAGCTGCCCCTCAAGTCCAGATGGGTGACTCTAAGACCCAGGAGGTCACTCCCACCCAGTCCAATGCATGTTCTTCGTGGCAGGTTCAGATAGTGGCAAGGCTGAAAGTATATTCCAGAGATGAACAGAGGAAGGACACAGATCACCACATGCTGAGCAGTGCCTTTACCAGCAAGCACATAAACACCAGCACAGATAGCCCAGTCCTGGTCCTCTTCTCCAGCTGATCAGGACTGAAGTTCACTAGCAGAAGTTCACACATCCTTAGTCTCTAGATCCACAAGCACATTTGTATTCACAGAGTCTTCAAAGAACAGCACAGCTTCTAGGTCTGTCTTATACCCACATCTGGACCCTAGGCTCCCTACCTAGCCACTGACTCAGACCCTGAGTCTTTCCAGGTGCAGGTTTCTTCCCACTTACTGGCTAGACCAGACTGATGTTTGGGAGCTAATTGTATGTACAAAGCCACAACATCACAGGATCAAATTCCCTGGGGAAATATAAACACATCCAAGTCTTTCTAGTTAGTAGCATTTAGACCTCTCATACACATGCCCTGTTCTCTTCAGTTGCTGAGTTACAAATATATGGCTCTTGTGACCTCAGTGAGAGCTGGTACCTAGAGCTCTCTTGCATGCTGAGCTCTCCAGTTGCTGGCACCGACACCTACAAGCTCTGTGACACATAGTCCTTCAGTTATTGAACTCAGACCTTGCAGCACACATTGCAATCCCTCCAGTTGCTGGCACCCAGATGTATAAGCTCTATGGCACCCACTCTTGTAAAGTGGTGTCTCTGCTGGCACCTGTGTGCTACATCCTTCACTCCAGTTGCTGACACACACCTGTGAGCCCTACGGCCTGTAGTCCCTTCAGTTACAGCACCTCCCTTGCCAGTCCTACAAGTCAGGGACATCTAGAGCTAATTGCCCTTTAACCCATGGTTAAACCCTTCTACACTTGCTGACACTGAAGACTTGCACCAGTCAAATGTAGGATAGGGACGTTACACAGAAAAAAAATTAGTTAATAAAAATCATCTAATAAGATGATTGGATAGATTGTGGCCATAAGGTGCAGGGTATGGTCAGGCAACTGAAATGACCAGCTGCCTGATTGCATGTGACTGGCTCCCTTATCCCCTCTCCTCTCCATTTTTCCATGCTTATTCTCCCTGATTTACGCTGCCGCTTGCCTTCTCCTGCCTTTGGTCCTTCCTTTACACAGCTCACAGTAAGTTTTACAGGATCCCACAAACTCCTTCTGACAGCCCATGTTAAGTTTCAAACAATCCCACAACCCCCCTCAAAAATCTTATAATAGTCAAGAGAATAATGATTTCCTCCTTTTATCAGCTACAAAAGTTAATTTTGACCACATTTAGGTCTGTGCTGAAATAACTCCTTTAATGGCTTATCAGTCAGTACCAGAAGGGGCTGATTTATTATTGTCATTGTTACTACCTGCTAGTTAATGTTTGTATGTTAAATTCATCACTTTCCTTATTATTTGCTATCTACTTTATACTGAAGAGACCACAGCCACATAACTTTATGAATCAGATGTTCTTGTATTCCATATCCTCTTACAGGAGAGACACACTTTCTTTAGAGGTATTATATAATCTTAAGCCTGATCAGTCTCTTCTCTCTTCTCAGATGATGAAATGCTGGAGTTTTGCATTGGTCTCCAGACTCTGTGGTCTCTCAAGGTAAGGAACAGTTCCTTGCTTGTTGCAAGGCTCCTCTTGAGAAGTTCTTCAAGACCTGGTTGCTGTAGAAATACTTATGTCCAGGTCTTTCAGGGCAATGCCAGTCACACAGCTGCCTGACTGGCTGCAGTATGATCTGAGTCATTGATTCTTTTCCAGTCCCTTTTAAAGGTTTTAAGAAAGGAAACTCCCAATAGGATACTAAAAAAATCTCCCATTCTTTGTATTCCTGACTATACAAGTTGCAAACAGGAAGAGGAAACTGAAGAAGAGGCAAGAAAAGGCAAGGCACACTGTCACAAGTTAGACCTGTGTTGCCTTTTGAAAGCAGATGTGAACAAGCTCTGCTTTTGCTTTAAGCCATATGAGCTGTATAATCTCTCTCTCCAACACTAGCTGGACACGAGTGGAAAGAGTCCTCTCCTGTTATCAGCTTGGCTCAGGGTTAATGGTCTGCTGAGCCTGGTTCCTGGGTGGCTCAGAATATGGGGCAGCAACCTGGCTCCTGCCTGTCACGTATTTGTAGCCATATGTCAGACTCATAAAATAGGAGAAGCATTGGGCTGAATGGCTGAGTCATGTGAAGACTTCAACTCAGAGAGAGTCATAGGAAGAAGGGAGGGCAATGGTGTTGTGAAGGTTTTGGAGAGGAATCCATTGAAGGAAACAGGAGCAAGCAGGCAGCATGGGGAACAGAGAGGGAAACTAAGGGCTGTCCAAACCCAAAGTGCTGTTAGAGGTTTTCCCCAGTCACAGACATCATGAGATTTGTTATCTGAAATGTCCAGCAAGTAATTGGTTCTCCCTTTATTTAGTGTTGCATTGACCTGGAGGAAGGAGTCCTGAGATTTAAAGCACTGAATCAAGAGCTTCCTTTTCTACATGCCTCTGAAGAGCCTGGTCAGTGACTGGCTGTTCCTCATGTCTGGGGCTGAGGAGACTTGCTGTTACGAAAGAAGGATGAGGGTGAGGCTCATATGCTCCTAACCTTGCGGAGTTCTAGGCTGAGGCCTTCACTGGGGAGTGAGAAAAAGGCAAGTGAGTGCTGGAAGGTGTTGTTGCTGGGAGTGCCTCAGAGATGCCCCTCCTTTCAGTGGACCCTCTTGCTTGTCTCAATGTGCCAAGTGGGCATTTTGTTCTTGTTTTTCTATTTGTCCCTAGTCACTCCAGTTTCTGTTTCTGTAGTAAATTTACCCTACCCCTTTAATGACAAGACCCTCTATTCATGAGGCAAGAGAGTCTCTGTGAACAATCTGTAGTTGTTCTGTGGACAAGAGGAAGGCGCTTTCCCCAAAAACCTCCAAAGATTGCCATGAATGTTTCCCTTCTCTTTGCCTCAATGTGAGTGGACACCACTCCCATTTCTTTGTGGGAAGGGCTCTGTTCCCCTTGCCTGTACTCTGGGAAGCTGGATTCTGTTACTTTTTCCAGGCTCAGAGCAGAACAGAAGTATTTTCTTGAGAAAACTTTGCAGCAAGAACACTTTAAGAGTTCTGAATTCTAGAAAACCTTTGCAGAAATGCCAAGTGTAGATGCCTAAATTACACACAGGGGCTTGGGCTTTGCCACTTCATCTTTGGGAACTAAGCTATATTATATGAATGGCAATGCTTACCATCTCTTGGTGTTATACAGTACCCAGACTAGCAGGCCCTGTTCTTCTGACCAGGCCCTTCCTCTCTGCACTCCAGCTGCTAGAGTTACATTCCTATTACCTCTGCTACTTCCTCAGAGATCCTATTGCTCAGTTTAAATGCTGCAATGAATTACAGCATCAAGTCTCCTGCTCTGTCAGCTCCTTTCTTTCAACTTGAAATCCAGTGATTGAAGACAGATACATCATCAGCCTCAAGTCCTGGCATCACAGAGCCCATCAACTTTGCTACTCCTGCATGAAATAACTAGACTTCCTTGCAGTATCTATTCACGTCAGGGAACTGTGAACTCATCTGGGATGTCAAAGGTGATTATTAAGTCACTTAATAATTTTAGTAATTTCCATCCTAGAGTGTAGCTGCATTATAAATATAGTTTATTCTTTACTAGCTCTAGGAAAGATGCATTAGATCAGGGTTTTTTCTGTGCCTCATGACTACTGATTCACTATCCAAACTCTGCACAATGTACCTTTCTCCACCCTTAAAATGTCATGACATCCCAATCTCGCCTACTTTCCCAGATTAAATACTGCCAACTCTCTTCCTTTTTTATCAAACTGCTCATTGTTTCTGTTGTGCTTCTCAAAGAAGTTGTGCATGCATTTTTGCTTTTTTCCTGTTAGTTCTTTCCTACATCAGATGCTGTATGCTGTAGAATAACACATGCTAAGGATATCAGAGTACAGCCTGGCTGATATGATTTGGGATTCATCAGTGTTAGTTGGTGTGACTGGCATCTGCTCCTCCTACATGGAGCATCAGACTACTGATTGTTACTGTTAGTCATGATATCTTGCAGATTCTGATCTGTTCCACGACTTTGTGGCCACTCCTATGTTTGTGCATCTGATTATTTCTGGCTGCATGAACTTCTTTCCATGAATCTCCTGAATGGCACCAACAGTTTTCTCATCTGTTCAGGAAACACGCCTACTTGATGAGCCTGTCTTCCAAAGTACCAGTAATTCCTCCTTGATTTGTATCACTTGCATGACTGACTGGCTTCTCAAACCCAGAGGTCTTTATGACAGTTCAGACTTGTACTAAACCATCCTGTGTGTCAGCTGGAATCTATGTTGTACCTGCATCAATTCTGCTGAAAAAATTCTTGTTTGTGATAGATGAAATACCTGTTCCTCTGTGCAGCAACTAACCCAGTTTCCAACTCTCACTCACTTCTAAAAATGGCACGTGGAACAAGGGCAAATAATCTGTTAATTATCTGACAGATACCATAACTATTAAAATTCTTATTACCAATTAACTTCTTTGATCTATTAAAAAAAAAGGCAAACTCTAAACCATAATCCTAAAGCTCTCTCTAGCCCTAACCCAAGCACTAAATCCTAATAATGACCCTAAATTTAACCCATAAGGCTAAACATAACACTAAATCCTAACCCTAAACAACCTCTAAACCAAATTCTAATTCTAAATTTAATGCTAACCCTAACCCCTAAACCAAACCATTACCTCCTAACTATAAAACAATACTAAACACAGTCACCTAAATTTAACCCTGTAATCCCAGCTCTAACCATTAACTCTAAACTCAAAACACAAAGCTAGTCATGAAGACGCTAACCCCAATCCCAAAACCTAACCAGAATCCCCAGCCCTAAACTCTAATCACTAACCTTAACTCCAACCTCTAAACCTAAAACCTAAACCTAACTGTAAACCCCAAACTGTATAACTAAACCTAAACCCAACTCTAAGCATATCCCTAAACCTACATGTAACCCCACCCACCTAATGCTATCTGAGGGCTTTCCTCAGTGCCCACAAGGGGCCTTGCTTCCCTCCAGAGTACCCTGGAGCTTTTGCTGGGTTTTGCTTTGGCCTGCAAGGCGTGCTGCTGCCTTCCAGTGTCCTGGGGCTTTTCCCAGCCTTTGTGAGGCTTATATGAGGCTCTAATTCCCTCTGGAGTGTGGCACGGCTTTTTCTGGACTTTGCTGATGCTCAAGCAGGTCTCTGCTGCCTTCCAAAGTGTCTGACAGCTTTTGCTGGGCTTTGCTGGTGTTCACAAGTGGCTGTCACGGGAAGGGGAGGGTCACTGATAGCGTTCAATTCTGGCCACCTTCTTGTGAGAGCTGTGCCTGATGGGTGTCCATTTTGGAGCTGGGCTCTGGCTAGGACAAGGGTGTAGGTTGGTAGGAGTCTTCAGACTGGAGCCAACAGGAATCTTGCCAATGATTTGAAGGGTGTTGGATGGGATTCTACAGAAAATTGGCATGACTTGGAGTTAACAGTTCTATTTTGATGACGGTCACAGCCCTGCAGATATTTGCATACTAGCTGCCATCTGAATTCATTAGGTGCTGTTCCTACATGTCTGTCTTGGGATAACTCTGCTTTTGCTCACATTCAGAGCATCCTCCAGTCCTTCTGAAGCCTTTCTGTGATTCCCATGCCTCATTTTTCAAATCACTTTCAGGTTCCTCTGTGAATTAATGTGCTACAGTAGGTGAAAATCCCCAGCCCTATCTGTCCCTCTCTTCTCTGCATAATGAATCCTTCTTTGCATCCTCCTTTCCTTCTCCTCACACTACTAAGTGACAAATTTGCTTCTTTCCAAAGGAATTCTTTCCTTTTTAGATAATCCTTTTAACACTTTGCTGTACCCTGGTTGCCACTTCTAAGTCACGGAGAGGATGTTTCCAAGAAAGCACTAAATTAGCATGTGAGAGATCTTCTCTCAGCTTTAAAATCAGTTCCAGGGCAGAAGACATGCTTTTCACCTTCCTCCTGTCCATGTTAGTTGAGCATGCAGATCCACACAGTAAAGGTCTCTTTCATCCAGACACTGAGGAATCTGTTGCCAACAGTTATCCTGGAACATCCCCACCTCCCTGAGATGAGCTCAGCTGGTTAGAGTGTGGTGCTAATAATGCCAAGGTGGTGGGTTTGATCCCCGTAGGTGTCATTCACTTAAGAGTTGGACTCAATGATCCCTGTAGGTCCCTTCCAAGTCAAATATTCTGTGATTCTATGATCAAGCTTTGCTGCAGGCAGAGCTTGCAGAAAAACATGCTTACATGACTGAGAACTGCAGGTGACAATGCCCCAACAAACACCTTGCTTAAACTCATTCCCTAAATCACAGTCTAATCCTACAGCACCAGCACCTGCTTTCATCATTGACAGAACTTCTGGAAGGTTTCTATCTCCCAAAGTTCCTTGGCATTAAATGACATGCTATTAGTGACCTTTGACGCAAATATTCTAGCCCGAATGGGTGTTTTCTCCAAAGACCAGCATTTTTGTGTTGTTACATGGGAATCTCAGCTTCCACTGTGAAAGAAAGAAATCTTGGCTTTAAAAAATGTGATTAGAATACAGGACTTACAGCATCTCAAAAAAGCCAACTCAACCCCAAACCCCATCTACAAACAAGGTAATTTTTAAAAGTCTTCCAGCACTGGGGAGCCCAGTAAGCAATTTTTGAGCGGGTTGGCAAGGCTGAAGATTGTCTCAATTGCTGTTTCTTTCGGAAAGCCTATTATAGAGTTCCCTACTCCCAATCCCAGTCACCTCTATTGCTTTTGGTGGACAAGGGAATGAAGGAGCTATCTAAAGGTCTTTTCCACTGAAGATGAAAAATACTATTACTTTCATATGGAAAGTAGAAATTCAGTACAAACTGCCAGCTCAGATCAGCGCATAGGCACATCCTGTATGTGTCCAACTCTGGCTTTCTCATTATGAGGTCCATCCCGTCAATATAAACAATGGAATGTTATTATTTGAGGGATAATGTGTTTCAACTGCCTTGGTGATCAGCCTCTACTAGGGCTACTTTCCATCAGAGTGGGCAAACCGTTGTGGAACACTCTGCAGCGAAACATCTGTCAAAGCAAATCTCTGAAATAGAGAAGCAACTGTGAGATACATGTGGCTGAACTGCCCAGGGATGGTGAGATGGACTTCTAAGGCCCCTTCCAAGGCCTGTGTGCAAGAGGTAAATCTATCCCCACATTATGCACTCTGCCAAAGCCATAACCAGGAGCATTTCCAGGAGCTTGGGGTCACTTGGTTTGGAACAGAATGGGAGCTCCAGCCATCCATATTTTCAGAGCACTGTTCCTTCTTTCAGTACTAGAAGGCAAGCTATGGAAATGAAGACCAGAAGACCACTGAACCACATATGTATATTTGCAGCAACTCCTTGGTTCAAGAGACTCCACTGGCAAAAGCCAGCATACACCTGAATAGTTAAAAAAATATCTAAATTCTGCAAAAAGATCATAAAACGAAGGCAGGGATGGCCAGCACATTTATTATGTCTCAGGAAAATAAGGCAACCCCCTCTCTTTATTTTCTTGCTAGTAAATTGACCATCACAACCAAAGCCATGAATCATTTACCTGCAAATACCCCCAGTGCCTGAGAATGCTGTCAGACTCCTCACATGCTGTGTGCTGGCACTGGGACGTACAAAGGTGTCTGGCAAATCCTGCCCTGCTGAAAAGCTTCCCAGCACCAGTGGGTATGCCAATCTGCTACAGATTAGGATACAGCAAACATTTTCTGCTGCGTGGGAAGGAACCACTTCTAATTCCAATTCTGTGGCTTGTGTTGGCTGGCAAGGACAAAGAAGAATTAGTTACAATGTAACTCAGTCCAAAGACAGAGCCTTAACTGGCCCCTTTCCTGAGAAAATACAGACTTCACAGGAAATCGTTGCCAATGGAAGTAGCCTGAAGCACTGACTTCAGGAAGTATTGGCTGTAGCCAGTCTATCTGGCACTTTTGAATTCAGGGCAGGAAAAAAGAAGAAAAGTCATCTTTTGGCCAAGGAACAGTACAGATTTTCAACTAATTCTTCTGTACACACTTTTCATTCTTCTATGTGTACAAGGGGCACAGGAGCAAAATGCATCTGCTAGTTGTTATGTGCTGCACACAATATAAAACCGTCAGGGAAAGCCTCAAAGGTTAGTATTTTTCCTGTCCAATGGTTTTTAAGAGCTGAAGAGGTTTGGGGAATGGATGTTTTTGTAGTGTCCGTATCTTCTCACCTCTGCTTTTCACAGTGCATATTGCCTGGGCTTGCACAGCACACAGCAGTGTTATCCTGAAGCCAACAAAGGAGGGCTAGGGTGCACATGAACCCTGCCCAATATTTACAGTGGTTTTGCCCCATTTTCTTTTAAAGATGGTTATTTGAAAAAATGACATCTCTTCCTTGGTAAGCCTTTCCCTATCTTTCTCAACAATTAACAGTCCAACAGTATATCAGTTCAACCTTCCTTCCTTGGAAATCATTTGACCTGTACAGCCAAGTTTGTCTTGCACAAAACAGTTTCAGCC
Source organism: Sakesphorus luctuosus (assembly GCA_013396695.1). Taxonomy (NCBI): domain Eukaryota; kingdom Metazoa; phylum Chordata; class Aves; order Passeriformes; family Thamnophilidae; genus Sakesphorus; species Sakesphorus luctuosus. The sequence continues at coordinate 345,226 of VWZD01002534.1, forward strand.
ATTTGTACACCCCTTGTGCTTGTGTTGCTAATAAAGGTTTATATTTGGCATGGACAGACAGCACTGAGTTGTTCTCTGTTATGAGTGTAGGCAATCCTGTTTCCCTGCTAGGCCCTGACTATTTGCCAGAAACAATGGTGTTTGCCTACTGGGGGGGTGGCTGCACATCTCAGCATCACAGAAAGCTGACTATTTGTTGAAGTTACAGTCTAGATCTGATAAGCTTCAAGACAACTCCTTGCTTTAACCCATGACTAGTTGGTCCCTATGGTATCAGCTCTCCAACAGACACAAGCCCTGCTGCTCACAACACCACTATTAATAAGCTCTATTATGACTTGAAAGCTTCTGCACTTAGTATGACAGGGGAACATTTAAAAATCCTTCTCAGTGAAGTCATTAAAATGGAGAGAACTTCCACTGCAGCTGGAGAGTCAGAGGATATCGTAGCCTGAGATATGAGCCAGCTGATATAGAGCAGGTCATACCATTTTGCTGTTCCATGCTTTAACTTTCACTGTTAACCAAAGGCAGAGGACAGCATTTGTCCTCTATAAAGCTTATATAATCTAGAGATGGAAACTGCAAAGAATACCTAAGGCTTATTATGTAAAGATCCTGCCTTTCCACCACAAAGGGCTACTCTAACAACAGTCATTTTGACCCAAGGGCAAGACACTTTCTTCCTCTATACAAAGTATTTTCTCCCAGTTAGGGCTGTCCTTTGCAGAGTACAGCACAGCAGGTTTTCAACTGCCTGTAAGATCTTTAAATGGTGTCATTTGCTACAGATCCCTGAATTCCATTTGCTTTGACTCAGGCTGCCATGAGGGTGAAGGGACAGCTCCCTCCAATGCACATGTCCAGTAATACATCACACAAGTGAGAGGAGATAACAGATGCAAACCAGCAGGTGAACCTGCTGCCCCTACCCCAATAAGCTGAATTAGGCAAAAGGCAAGCAAGACAGGGAAAAGCACAACACCAGCAGCATGTGGGAAGGTTCATGCCTGGCCATTTGCAAATGAGCAGCCTGTGTGAGCGATGCCCTTTTCCAGACTCCTCATGCCAGCCAGTGGAACATCAACTCTAGTCCATCTCTTTCAGTTGTGCAGGACTCAAAACAGCATGGCACTCTCCAGAACAAGAGGCAAGTGTGGCATTTCCAGTTTACTGTAGAATGGCCAAGCTCTCACAGCACCACAGGTCCATGCTTAAGTCAGACTCCTCTTACAGTGCACTTCCCAGCTGCTTTGTTAAGTCACAGCCTTCTCTAGGATCACCAAGCCCAAGAAGATGGAGACAAGGAATGCCTCGAGTACAGCTGGAGTCTGCTGGAGCTGTTACCTCTCCACACCTTATTAGTGCAAGTTGTGGTTCTTCTCACATGTCTCCAGATCCCCAGAACAGGTGACTTGTGAGAAACTGCTTGCTAGAAGAGCAATCAATGCATAGGTCTACTTTAACACACACCTAAGTGTGAGAGAAGGCCCTTGCCCGCTCCCTAGCTCAATTCCTCCATCTGCAATTCCTGCACTCTAATCCTGTAACAAACTCAGAAGTAATCACTGGAGCCAGAATGGAGACTGAGCTCAGCTATTCTCTCCATCTATGTCCACAGTACTGCTTCACAGTGACCCATAAAGCACTTTAGGTAGCAAAGGCTATGGAAACTGGCAATGGAAGGCTAACAAGCAAGACCCTTGACTCTTTGTGTCTGGTAGCTCCCTCTGCTAACAGTAAATCAACCTACCACCTGCACTCAAGCCTACAGCCAAAAACATCCCTCCACAGCCTGTACATCCCTTCCTGTTTGGAAGTTTTGACAAGAGATAGGAAGAGAATAGTCATCTTCATAAGATGTCCCGTTCCAGCTGCAGAAGAGCCAGTGCTGGTAGTCAGACTCCGACTTGTTATAAGGGATCCTGGGCGACATTGCAGTGGGCAGAGGAATCTGTTCCAGCAGGACCCTGACACTCTGAGGGGCTGCTCAGGTGGTATTTCTCAGGAAAATAAAGTGTTTTGTGAATCAGACTTCTGACAGCAGAAACATCATTTCTATCTGTGGAAAAGAGAGAAAAACAGCTGTTAGGAATTCTCAACAGGCAGTATGAAAGCTTCTTCCTCAAAAAATACCTGGAACTCTAGTTCCCAGCCCATCACCTGCCAGCAGCCCTCCCTTTCTTCCTGTACACCCTCCACCTTTTCTGCACTCACCTACACCCAGCTGCTGCAGGAGATATCCAAACTCTGGGTCACCATCCAGGATTTTCAACAGGTTGGTGGACTCCATTCTCTCCAGCTGCACATCCCAGTAGATGTAGATCTTCTGGCTGAAGGTCACATAAACCAGGCAGGGACTGTTGCTTCCTTCTTTGCATGCATAGAGGCCTGCAGAAAGCAGAAGTGTGAAGATCTGACTACTTCCAAAAGGATAGAGAAAGCAAATAGTTAATGTCTCATGATTAGGTACCAAAGCTGTTAGAAGAAAACAGCAAGCACCTGGACAGAGACATGGGTTGGGAATACAAAGTCCCTTTGAGATAATCCAAGGAAGTGTCTTGAAACTGCATGAAGCTAAGGGATTTGCTTCTTGCAGGTCTGATAGAGGGGACTGAGCAAAGCCAAGACTTGGGCTAGTTCCATGGGGCTCCTTAATTCCACCTGAGAACAGCTTAGAAGCCTGCAAATTAAAAAAGCAGTGGGAAAGACGAGACTACTGTAGCACTCCCAAAAAGGACAGGAAAAAAACCCCAAACCATCAAAGACGAACCTCAGCACCACCTCCTCTCAACCCCTACATTTCCCAGGATGCCACCAGAGGAAAGACTAGCTGGGCCTTCTGCAGTATACACAAAGGAAAATTATTCCCCACTGCAGACAAAGGATTCCAGGTCTCCCAGATGGGAGTAGTAGCTTTGAGGGAAAAATGCTTTGAGGGCTGGCTTTGCAGTCAGGCTCCCCACCTGCACAGAATGCACTGACATTCTCATCTGCTTGAAACCTGGCAACAGTCCGATTGTGGTCGATGATGTATGTCTGACCATCCCATGCACAGGCAATCACCTCCTCGTGCCCATTGCCCTGCGGGAACCAGAAGACTGCATATTAGCACAGACATCACCTATTCCTAGGGAGAGTCAAGAATCTTTCTTGCTTGTTCAGAGACAGAACACTAATGTCTGAACAAGAGGTCACTTTCGGACATCGTGTCCAGACATTTCACACTTGCCCAGACATTTTGGACTTTGAGATCATCTCTCTTCTCTACGACAGTCCTTACACATCCTAAGTGCTTGTAGACAATCAGGGTATTAGCAGTGTGCAAAACCATTCAACTCTGCAATAAGATTGAAGAGCACCTGGGAAACAAAAGCTTATGAATGGATCCATGGAAACTGGGCTCATTAGGTCTAACTGGCAGGCACAGCTCAACCTCTTCCAAGTGGATAGACTGACATGAGTGCAGAATGTACCATCACAGTCAGAGCACTCTGTGTCATGCTGAGATAATCTCAGCCTGTTTCAGCTGAGTCATACTCCCTCTGCCCTTCCTAAATTCATATATACAAAGGCATGACGAGTTTTTATCTTCAACCCTCCAGCCCTATTCAGATACTCACTGTAACATCCAGCTTTTCCAGAGCAAACAGCTGGTGATCAACCTGAACAGACCAGAGCAGCTTGTCTGCTCCCTCCATGAGTTTCAATGTCCCTGAAGAAAGAAAAAAAAACCAGTTTTGAAAACATTAAAAGGGAGGAAGACATTTGCTAATGCTGGGCCCCGCACACTCCTTCCACACTCAGGGTTGCTGAGAGTTGGCTGCTAATTGCATTGGCACAGTCTCTTGGCTGCTGAATCCATACTGGACACTTACCATTTTTCTATTATCCAGATATACTGTGACAGTACTGGGCAGGGGTGACACACAAACATGTGTCTACCCTCATAGTGCCCTCCATGCCCACATAAAAATATGTCAGCAGGACTCTTTGGGTCAAATTCTCTTGCCTCATGCAGAAAGGGTTTCTGAAGCCCAGCTTACCCTTCTTTCAAAGATCAAAAGCACTGAGTGCCTGGTTTCTGGCTTTGAATTAGTGACAGGCCTTGTGTACCCCACAGGCCTTTCTTCTAGGACAGTGATAGGACTTACCATCCAGAGTACAGAGGGCAAAGAGACCTGAGCCACTGTTCTCACTGGAGCCACCTGTAAGTGCAAAAGAAAATTGCTGGAGTTGATGGCATTTTATACGTGTTGTCCCCTCTACCTCCTGAAAACAATGAAATATATCTAGAACAAGCTGATGCATCTTGCCTCCTTTTTTTGCCCAGCTGTGTGCAGGACAGCACTGACAAATGTGACTAGTTAAAGCTGAAGAAGAGACTCCCCTGACCACTGGGCTGCTTCACCCCTTCAGTAAATCTGCCTAGCTACCAGTCAGGAAAGACACGCAAGCTCAAGTTTTAAAAGTGTTATCACACTTGGAGAGAGAGGACTGGAGCTGTATTCAACTAAAGCTGCATTTAATCCTTTCAGTGACAACACAGGAGAGACACTGGCTCCCTGAGGTCTGCAGGAACCCAGGATACCTGGCAGACAGGGACATGCCAGCAGAGCTGGAAGCAAATAGGCAGTTTCCCCAGAATAATTTAACTATTCAGGCCTATCTCCACTGCCCACAGACAGCTCCAAGCTACAGCCCCCTGCACACTCCTGGGTTGCAAACTACCCTGTTCCCACATATCAGCTCAAAGCAAAGTCAGCTGGTTGAGTGCTCAATTGCCCCTTGTTGCTTATTCACCCAGACAGGGTCTGATCTAAAAGATCTGCCGTGTCCCCCTTATAAACTGGTCAGCATGGCACTCCTCAGCTGTTTCCTTACTGATGGTCCAGCATCAGTGGGCTTCTATACAATCTTCTCTTATCCCTCATTCTGTGTGCCTTCATTTTTCACAGACATCTCTCAATAAATGCAAGGCTTTGCATGCAGTGAAATAATTGATTTCATGCTCTGTTGACCATGTTGCTCACAGCAGCATCAGAGATGCTGAAAACATGGCAAGCTTAGGAATCACGGAGGAAAGGTACTCTGAGGAAGGGGAAGGGGGTGGGGTGCAGTGGATTGCCCTTCTCTCCAAGCTCTAATTACCTTGGACAGCCTAAATCATTCTCAGGCAGCACTGCATGAGGCAATACTTGGGCAGAAAATAAGAAAGTGATCTCCACTTGGAATTTACTGCCTTCTATTATGCCCAAACACTCCAAAAGGGAGTGAAAGCTGCCTGATCCCCATAGGTACCAAGACGGGGTTCAGCAGGTGCACCAGGTGCACTAGGAACAGGTTAGAGAACAAAGCAGTTACACAAGGGAAGCTGTGGCAGTGTGTAAGAAAAGTCTGGACACAACAGCAGTGTGTCAGGGCTGAGAGAAGCCAGCAGCTGTGGAGAGTTTAGATACAACAACCAAATAGAACACAGTGGAAAGGGACAGAGGACATTGATAATAATGAAATATGGAAGCAGCTCTGGAGAGGTTGGGAGTGTATAGGAGAAGGAGGAGCAGCACATAACTGCCAGGTATCGAGATTCAAATGCTAAAAAGCAGTAACAAAGAGGCTGCGGAAAGGATGAGATGCATTTAGGGAATAAAAAGTAGATATAAGCTGCAGTCATGCAAAAGCAAAGATCAAGGACATCTGTAGGAGCACGGTACAGCAGCCATTCAGACTGAATAAATGCAGGTCAGCAGAGGCTGCAGAGAAACTGTTGTGCTAGGTGAAGAATAAGGGCTACCTAGGGAAGGACAAAGGCTATAAAAAGCTCACATGCAAAAATCCAACTGTCTTTCTTTGAGAGCTGGCTAAGACAAGTCAAGATCCCTCTGTTCTTTCAATTGCCTCCCACTGTTATTTTTCAACTACAGGAAATCTGATTTCATCTTGGACCAACATATTGAAAAACTGTCCCCTGAAAATTAGGAGCCACTGTTGGTCCAGAGACCCCAAGCTGCTAATCTCTCACCTCGGGCAATGCTACCAATTAGATGAGTGGAGACATTCTTGTTGTGAATCCGTCCAGATGTTTGGTGTAGAATAACATCTCGAACAGGGGCCTCACTAAGGAAGAGAAAGACATCAGGGAAAGGTTAGAGAACCATGCCTGGTCCGTGCCAGGCCAATTTCAAGAGCAGTGCTCTCCAAGGCTCTACATATTCAGAAACTGACAGAGTTTGTGTTGTAGTTTGGAATTATTATGTAAATTCTCTCCCCTGCCACTAACTACCCATGCCATTAGTTAACAAAGGAAGTAGTTAACTGCTACTGTCTTCTTCTTGATCGCTTGGGTGGGGGGCAGGTTGTCTCTGTGGTTCTTGGGGACTACACACTGCTCGGGTTTGTGTGTGTGTGCTGCGGTGGGAGAGAAGCCGTTGCTGCTCCTCCTTGCTGCGACTGAGGAGTAAGCCAGTTTTCTCTGCCACTGCTGTTGCTCCTGGTTTCGGCATTGGGGTCCAGGTCTCCGCTCCAGTCCCACCGCCACCTGCAGAGTCGTGACCGGCCCGCCCTGGCTGCAGCAGCAACCCAGGAGAGAGAGGTCGCGGTTGCTTTCTGGGACACACTGCGGTTCTCCGTTTTCCAGTTTTCCTTCTTCGTTCAGGACAAGGAACACAGGGGGAGAGACAGAGTTCATCTGAGAGCTCACCGACTCGTCTGTCTCGCTGGAGAGGAACTGGAAGCTCACCCCACAGCCAGCTGGGCTGTGACAGACACTGTTCATAAGTATAACTTTTCTCCAGGAGGAAACCTGCTGGTTTTGGTGGTTGTTGTTTTTTCTTTTTTTTTCTTGAGGTGTTGGGGAAGCAGTTTGCTCTGGTCTGTTTACAGTTATATCTATCCCTACATATATATGGCAGTTAAGAACAGTTATCCTTCTTGTATCCATTTTCTGATTAAAGTTCCTTTTCTTGAATTTGATAAAGAGTGGCGTGATTATTGTGGAGGAAACAACCTCCTCCCCTTGTGGGTAAACATTTTTGTTTTTTCCCCTCAAACTGAGACAGTTTGTGAACAGGTTAACCCTTTAAAGATAAGGGCTAAGTAAAAGGGTATGAGCCACTTCAAGGTATAAAAGGCAATTGGTAATATTGAAAAATCCAAAATCACAATCATTTTGTGCACCAAAAAACTGTAAAGAGATTAAAAAAAAGAAAAAAAAAGTAAAGCATGTGTTTCAATGAAGGAAAAAAAAAGACAATTTTAATTCTACTACTGACACATAAACCTGACTGCTTTTCACTGAAGAAGCACCTGCCCAGGGTTGAACAGACTGGTGAGAGACCATGTCTGGGCCTGGCTTCTGGCTAGGAGGGTACCATTCCACTAAGGTCTCTAAGACATCAAGGAGACTTGCCTCGCTCCCCTCCTGCTGCAGATTCCTGTGTCTGCCTTGAAGTCTTACAGAACACCACAAAAGCACCCCAATTCCCTATAGGGATTCTTCCAGCACTAATTCAATAACAAACACCTCACTACTCATTCTGATTGCTCTGGTTGTGATTTATAGGACTGGCTGGCAGAGGTCTCATTAGGTAAGCCTCTAATTGCCTCACCTGGAAAAAAAACAAGTGAACAAAGCTAGAGTTTCATTCTGGGCTTCAGACTAATTTGGCTTCGTCCAGCCTTTCAGCTGTTACCCTTTTCATCATTAGATAGGTCACTGGATTGCATACTGCCCTTTCTCTAGAGATTAAGGTCACTCATTCCCCTGCCTTAGCTCCCAGTAACACCCCACTCAGTGATCTCTTTTTACCACTCTCCTTGACCAATCTAAAAGAGAAGAAAGCAGTAGTATTCATCTTTGTGACAGACATCAAGAGTGTTCCTGGAAGCTTGGGTGCAGGTGGGTTTAAGTGACAAGCTGCCAGCAGTACAGCAGGATACTGAAGCGAGGACAGTGACAGCACCGCTGCCTCACAACAGTGGTGTGGTGGCATCCCCTTGCGATGGGCCTCCTTCTGGACCCTCACACGAACACCCCTCACCTGTTTGGGGCAGAGCTGTCTCTTCCCGTGGCTGTGTCCCGCTGTTCTGTGTCCCAGGTACACAGCAGGATGGCATAGCCACAGCCTGGCTGTGACACCATCAGCTCTGGGGAGCCATCCGGGCCCGGGTTCACAGAGAGGCTGTCCACCTGTACTGGCAGAGACAAAATACAGATAGAGGCAAGAACTGAGAACTTTAAACACTTCCCAAAGGTTTACCATGCTCCTTCAACCTAAATCTGAATATAGCAAACCTTCTGATAAGAGCTGAGCAGAAGCTGAACAAATTCAGCTAGAAGCAAAATGTCCAAGTTCAGTACTTGTTTCCCTACCAAAAACCCACTTTAGAACCACATTAGTACTTTCCACTAATGCCTTCTAGTTGGGCTAGAACAACTGTTTCCTAGCAGCTGTTCCACATGTACAGGACAACCACTGGGCAAACCTCCTTTCAAGCCATCAATGTGACAGTTGTTTTGTTCACTGGACTGAGATTTTGTGCTTCTTCCCTTGGAAGAGCCACCTGTTAAAGACTGTATGACAAGTGCTGCTCTGAACATCCTTTTTCCTTACCTGACCTTCTAGCAGCCATTTCTTCAACAGGAGCAGCTGTCCAGAGACGTGGTCTGAGTTGTCTGACAAGTCCTCCCAGCGGAAGGCACGCACCACCCTGTCAGTGTAACCCACCACCAACTCACACTTCCCATCTCCATCTGCAGGGAATAGAACAGATGGACTCCTGTCAAGAAAACTTGCAATTCAGAAAAATTCCTGAAGTTCTTGCTTGTTTCCTCCATACCTTGGCTGTGGTTTGTTACAGTATCTATTTCAGCAAGATTATAGTTTCCTTCTGCAAGTTCCCCACACTTTCTCTCCCTCCTGCCACCCACACAGACTCCCTCACCCTGCACTTCCACACCAGCTTTGTGGCTTACCAATGTCATTGATCAGCATGACCTTGGTGTTGGCAGGAATGTGCTGCCTAAACACTGGCTTCTGCTCTTCTGCTGCTGCCAACTCATGGTGGCCTGAAGCATCTGGATGTTTCGGAGAGGTCAGGTCAAAAAGATGAAACCAGCCTTCTGCACTCACTGCCACAATGAAATTCTGTGACGAATAAGAAAAACCTTTTGATTATTCCTCTTTTAGAAACTGCAGAGGCTGTCCCACAGCAGGGCAAGGGCAGATACAAGGGTAGATCCATCAAGATCAATGACTGCTATAGAGTGAACAGGAGGTTTTTGGCCAGCACACAAATTCCTCAGGTACTTGAAGGGTCCAAACTTCTGGTTCATCTTTGTCAGACTGTGCTATCAAGCTGATGTGTGCATGCAATCCCCAGACAGTATGTGGCTTTCTCAATGCTCATGTCAGCTCTGCTCCCCACTGGACCAAACACAATGACAGCATTTTGGGCATGGTGCCTAAACTGGGACCTTCAGACTCACTGGTCCTGGCTTAACCCCCAGAAACAAAATCCAACAAAAGAAGTCATATTAGAGCCAGTGGAATTTGCTTGGGAGTCCAGACTATTCTGTGCCTCAGTCTTGTTTAGATGACCTTAAATGTACACAGCCAAATGGCAGAAGGGCCATGGTGCACAGCAGGCACCAGCACAAGCAGAGCAAAAGCCACTGAGCAAAAGGAGCAACCCTCAAACCACCAAAGCCTTGTGGAGCTTACACAGAGGTACACAGAAATCAGTAGCACTCTCTGATTTCATTAGTCACTAAAACCTGCATATGGCTCACAGAGATACCAGTCACATGTAAACAAAATAGTTTAAAAACAGTAGTGCTAAAATGCTACCAGCAAGGCCAGATCCTGGTGAGAAAGCACCTACAAACTGTCCTCCTCCACACTCAGTATATGACATGACCCATATCTCCTAAGCACCATGCCCTAAAGACACAGTCAGGAAGAGTTTGGCTCCTCTTACCTTTCCTTTATTGCATACATCTCCCACACCAACACATGTGAGCTGCAAAAGAAAAGAAGGCCATACATGAGAAATAGCAACCCAAACCAGCACTTTGGGATAAGCCTTTGCCCTACCCCTCCTCTCTCATAAAGCATCTCTTGAACTCTAAACAGCCTTTTGAAGGACAAGAAGAGCAGAGTCAGGGACAGAAATGTATCTGTCACACAAGTGGTTAGAGCCCTGGGTCAAAATGCACAGTGCGCAGAGCAGGGTCAGGATGGAACAGGAGCCCAGTTTTTGTGTTTGTTCAGCTCGTTACTTCCAGCCCAAGGGGCCAGCTGCAGGCAAAAGCAGGGTCCTGCATAATTACATGAAAGGCAGCAGGTCCAGTTCAGGCTGCCATTCCCGTCTGGCCCACATATTCCCAGGCAATGGACAAGGATAGCTGGCTGCACATACACCAAAAGGCCCAACCATTGAGAAATTTTGTTGAGAACTGACCATTCCTTGGCAAGATCGCACAGCCCAGGGTTTGCTGTCATCATTCTTGTAAACATAGAGTTTTCCACTGGTGTCTCCCACCACCAGTTCATTCAGCTGTACAAGAGAATTGGGTTAGTAGGAAGAAGTCCACAATTACAGTAACAATTCCTCTACAACAACGATTTCAGAATTCATACCTAAAAATCACTCAGTGGGAAGAAGCAGCAAAACAAAACAAGAGTTAAAGAGGCAGTCTTGAATCAATACAGAAGGTCTGCGAAAATATAGAAGCACTAGTTTTTTTGCAGATGAAAGAATGGAGAGTGACTCCTTAGAGCAACATTCCATTAGCCACTGCTTCTCTTCTCCACTGTTTCAGAGTTGTGACACTGACTGTTTTAACATCCTGCTCCACTAATCATCATCCCCCCATCTTCCATCCTCCAATCCAGACTGACTTTAATCACCCAAGTAAGATGATAGCAATGAGGAAAATGTAACCACTCAGAAAGAGGCTGCAAGAACACTTAATGTAAGATTTGCACTCCATGTTCAATCTTACTGATGACAGAGCAAAGGTCTTTCAGAATGGTGATTATTTCTTCAAACATGACTGCTAAAAATCATCAACCACCCCTGCTGATAAGCCTGCTCCCATCATTCCATCTCCTGCATCATGTATTAAAATCGTGTGCATTCCATAACTCCCTGCACACCTTATCCCATATAACATAACTTCTTATGGAAAAACTCGTTTAATCATCTCCCTCACTGCTAGCCATGGCACTTTTCAGGGTAAGGCTGTAATAAAATTTAACTGTTGAGAAGAAACAGTCTGCACATACCTGGTTAAACTAACCTCTTCCTAGGTACAGGCAAATCAGCCACACCAAACCCAACGATTTGTGGGAGCTGATAGCAACATTCCCAACACACATCCATCCATCCATTCCACAGAGGCACAGAGGCTTTGCCTTGTTTGTCACCCACTGTGCCCCAGCAAAGTGTTTCCCCACATCCCTAAGTCCCCACCATGCCGATGGCCTCTCTTTGGGACCAAAGGTTAAGCTCCCCTCTGGATAAACACCATCCAGGCCCCAGGTCAGGGGTGACCAGCACTCTGGCAGCGATGCAAGCCCTGCCCAGCCGCATCCCAGAGCCACGGAAACATTCCCTTCGCGGGGGAACGCGAGGGGGCATTTGATGCCAACCCTGCGTCTCTGACACAGCCAAGCCCACGCTGTTCCCGGGAGTGGAAGCCCTGCCAGCTCTCCGGGGCCGCTCCAGCCTCTCGGTGCTTCCCCCCTGTCAACCCCGTTCTGCCTTCTAAGGCCGCCGCCGCCCACCCCCGAGCGCGGGGGCACCACTGGGGCCCCCCACACGGCCCCGGGGCCGCACCGTGTCGTTGTCGGCGTCCCCCAGGCAGATGGCGTGCGGGAAGAGGCTGCCGGCGAAGTCCAGCGCCACACACTGCACGTAGCTGACCGAGCGCATCCTCCGGCTTGGCCTGGCCCGGCCCGGCCGCGCGCACCCGCGGGAGCGGCGCCAGGGGATCACGGGAGCGCGGGAACGACGGGAGCGCGGGAACGTCGGCAGGGAACGACGGGAGCGCGGGAACGACGGGAGGGAACGACGGGAGCGCGGGAACGACGGGAGGGAACGACGGGAGCGCGGGAACGACGGGAGGGAACGACGGGAGCGCGGGGACGACGGGAGGGAACGACGGGANGGCGGAGCTACCGGACAGGCCCGGCCCTTCCTCTTCCTCCTGGTGCTCCAAACACATCGCAGGGACGCTGCGCAGGGTAAAGGATTTATAAACTGAGAGAGACAGATGCGTGTGGTTTACAAAGTCAGTATCGTAGTTGTTTATTTTAAGCATTTTTTTTCTTTAAGGACATACATAACGAATAGTTTATATATGAAGTTTACATGCATGACCTCACTTACAAACACTAGTAGCCACCTTCTGCTGGCAACTAGACCCTCTTTCAAGGACAGCACGGAGCATCCTTTCAGCCACCTGAATAAAGCGTGTTTAGTGTCCTTAGTAGCTTCACATTCTTAAACATTTCATAGTTTGTTATGTAGTAACAACGAGGGCAAAGTAGTACTTTCAAGACTGCTCACACTTAACATACCCACCACTGACTAGGATTTTTCAGATATGCTACAAAAATCATCTCACTTTTTGCTTTCTGAAACACGTAGAACTGAGACTCCTGTGGAAGATGTGTGAAAACTGCTGTTCAACAATTTACCAATAGGACCTGGTGCTACACTTACTCCACCACCAACAGAGTTTCAGTCAGAGGCTGTTACTTCCAGTAATAATTACCAACAAATCAAAGTATTTACTTGCTGGAGAAAAAGTACCCTTGCATGGTATTCCTGCCTCCCCTTAACTCTTTTCTAGCTCCGTTAAGCCCTTGTTGTAACTCCAGTTGACACACACTGTGTTGTTTCCCACAGGAGGTGGTCATGCTTTGGTACAACTTTTTCACATACACAGGGCTGTTACTATCAAGTCAGAACTCAGGAAAATCAGCTGCATTACCTGGCAATGCTAAGATTTTATTAGGCAAATCAAATCAGCATTTCTTAAAACACAATGACCTACCAAGCACTCTATCCTGCCTCTTTCCTATCCCACCCCCACCCCACTGGAGCTTAGGGCATTGCTACACCGTGCAGAGAGCAGTGCAGCTCGCAGCTCCCCAAGCCAGAGCCAGCCCAGCAGCAGGTGGTGAAATTATGTCAGGCACAGGGGCAGCACAACATGTCAAGCAGCTCTTACCACCTTGGTGACAGTCCAGTTCTACAGCTGCTGGGCCCACGATGTCCTGGCACTGCTGCAGGGCAGGCACTGGCAACACCCCAGCCTGTAAGAACCCCATGAGTAAGCACTTATACAGAACTTCTGTCTCAGGAAAGGAGACCGGGAATTCAAACTAAGATTTCCAACGTAATTCATGTTAAAACAAGAATACTCTCTGCAATATACACATACTTCCAGCTCATTGCATGCCATGCAAATCTCTGTCACCATAAAAGAAATCTTTTTTTTTTAATCTGAGCACAACAGATTACCAACCTTCCTTCTGCAGAGCAGGCAAAAAGTGCCCCTGCTATAGAATGGTCTTAGAATAGGACACTGGATATGTTGAGTTTAACACTACACGACAGGATAAACAGAACAGCTGAGTTTGAGTACTATGCTCCATGCCCACAGACAAACAAAAAACCCCATCCCCAAAAAAAGCCCCCACAAAACCCAAAAACACACCCACCCCCAAACAAGACACACCAACTGCAGAAAGAAGCAGAATACCAAGTAATAGCTTTCTTGTGAGATGGGGATAAGCAGACACTAGAATCACTCAGGAGTTTGTAGTTCATTAGGATTTAGAAGTATTTGTAATATGTAAACCATTATCACTTACTTTCTCTTCAAAGCCAGTCACTTTCAGGTATAAATATTGAGTTTCTTTTCCTCTGGTCCAGTTTTACAATTTGGTGGGCAAAGAGGAAGGTAGCAACATGAACAGACAATAAGCTCTATGCATAGGTTACAGACTTGCTTTTTGAACAGTTTTCATCAACGTATTTTTTTCCTCTGGCCAATATATGGGTAAATATTTTATCAAATATAGTGGGAATTTTCAATGGTCATGAACAAACAACATAGAAAAATAATCAAGACACTGTGGCTACGTGGATGAGAAAACGCTGAATGATCAAAGGACAATAAATTCTCCAAATTCTGTGCAAATTCCAATAAAAACCCACGAAAAGTTCAGTTTTCTTGAGTTTAATTGGAGCTTTATTACTTAAGCCATGACTTCAGTCTTCACCTTCAGCAATTTGCAAAGAGGAGGCATACAAGAAAGATTACAATATTTAATGGAAGGGACTCCTTACTGAACAGGGGGAAAGAGGGCAACCTCAAGGCAAAAGAACTGGGAGCGCCAATTTGTTCTTAAGTCTCATGTGAGGACTCCTGGAAAAAGCTGATAACTTGAAAGAAATCAAGGCAATAAATGTAGAAAGCAGAAGCTGGGGTTCAAGTAAGCTGGAACCAGAAAGAAACAAACACCAATGACAAAATGGGAACTACCAACCTGTGAGCCTCACTGTGCCTGGGAAGATCATGGAACAGATCCTCCTAGATGCTATGCTAAGGCACATGGAGAACAGGGAGGTGATTCAAGACAACCAGTACAGCTTCAGCAAGGACAAGTCCTGCCTGATAAACCTAGTGGCCTTCTGTGATGGAGTGACTACATCAGTGGACAAAGGAAGGGCTACAGATGTCATTTATCTGGATTTCTGTAAAGCCTTTGACAGAGTCCCCCTCAACATCCTTCCCTCAAAATTGGAGAGATGGATTCAACGGGTGGACTATTAAATGGGTAAAAAATTGGTTGGATGGTCACATCCAAAGGGTAGTGGTCAATGGCTCTGAGTCCCAATGGACATCAGGGACTAGTGGTGCCCCTCAGGGGTTCAAATTGGAACCAGTGTTATTTAGTATCGTCATTAATGATATAGATGAAAGGACAGTGCACCCTCAGCAAATTTGCAGATGTCACTATGCTGAGTGATACACTTGATGCATGGGAGGGATGCAATGCCATCCAGAGGGACCTGGACAAGCTCAGGAAGTGTGCCCATGGGAATCTCATGAGGTTTAACAAGGCCAAGTACCAGTTGCTGCACCTGGGTTGTAGCAACCCCTGGTGTCAATACATGCTGTGCACAAACAGATTGAAAGAAGCCCTGCTGAGGGCTAGGGGGTACTGGTGGCTGAGAGGCCAGACATGGGCCAGCAATGTGCACTCACAGCCCAGAAAGCCAATTGTGTCCTGGGCTGCATCAAAAGCTCTGGAGGTGCTGCATCCATCTCTGAGGTCCTCAGCAAAGGAAGGACAACAATCTGTTGGAATTAATCCAGAGCAGGCCATCAAGAGAGATGGAGCACCTCTCCTTACAAGAAAAGGCTGATAGAATTGGGATTGTTCAGTTTGGAAAAGAGGCTTCAGGGTGACCAAATTGTGGCCTTCCAGTACCTGAAGGGAGCCTACAAGAAACATGGAGAGCGCCTATTTACAAGTAGTGACAGGACAAGAGAGAATGGCTTCGAACTAAGAGGATAGATTTAGCTTAGATGTGAGGAAGGAATTCTTCTCTGTGCGGGTGGTGAGGCACTGGAACAGGTTGCCCAGAGATGCTGTGGATGACCCATCACTGGAAGGTCAGGTTGGATGGGTCATTGAGCAACCTGGTCTAGTGAAAGCTGTCCCTGCCCACCACAGAAGGACTGGAACTACATTATCTTTGAGGTCCCTCCCAACTCAAGCCATTCTATGATTCTATGAAAATGCAAATAAAGCAAGCAGAGTAAATCCAGACAGAACCCAAACAGTAACAGAGGCTGAATGAATAAATAAAGTCACTAGGGTTAAACCAGATTTATGCTGCCACTCAGCTTCTTGAACAGCCACATAAAGCTGTAACTGACTGTGGCATGGTGGCTTCAGCCTCTGCTCCGTTGAAGCCACTATCCAACCAGGTAGAAAAATAAAGGTCTAATTCACTGGAAATTCTTTCATTTACAAAACTAATGGAATAGGGTTTGTTTTTATGCTTCTGCTTCAACTTCTGATTTATCTTCAACTCCATTCTGCTCATCTTTCATTTCTGCATCTTCAGTGTGGCTGGTCTGAAGAGTAGCAGTTGACTAAATGGAGAGACAAAGAAAATATATTAATATAATAGAATTATAAAACTTCTAGCACAAACATTGTTTGATTCTTATCACTAGGAAACCTAGTCTCCCCTGTAAAACTGAATTAATGTATTAGGATCTTCAGCCAAGAGAACCCCAAAACTTCTTTTCATTTTTCATGCATCTAAGAAACCAGATGCAGTTTAAAAGAAGACTGAGATATAATACTGGTATTAGATGGTTATTATTCATAATGCTTGCACACACTTGCCACACAACACTTTCTTAGAAAAGTCCTTTAACTGAAATTCATTTATAAAGATTCTGCACAGAACTGCTTTTGTCCTGCTTCAATTTCAATGTGATTTATTTTTAGCCATTAACACAGATGACACCCCCCCGCAACCTGTACAAGGCACACTTGGACTCAGCATGTGAAGAAATATCCTTGTTTCATGAAGAGTGACTTCAACTCAACAACAGTGATTTGGATGTCCTCTGTAAGAGCTTAGCCGAAAGAAAATATGATCTGACAGAGTGGCTGCTCTAAAGCCCTCTCTCTTTGCTGCATCTTCCAGTCCACATAAAAAGGTGTGGAAGGCAGAGCGCCATGTGGCAGGAGTCCAAGGGTAGCTTTTACAATAGGACATAACCAGCACATCCTGATCTTGCAATAATTTTCAAACACAGTAAAGGGAGGTAAAAATATCTTGGCCTTCTCATCTCAAAAACTAGTGCAATGAAATTGCTATTCCACCTGTCAGCCTAGCACCTTGAACCATCTGTTTTAGTATGATGTTGGATGAGAACCAGACAAAACCAAGCAAAGCCTTAAGCATGAAATGTTGGGAGAGGTGAGTAGGAGGGGAAAAAGGGGCAGAGTCCTTAAATGTTACATCAATTTGGCTGCAACAAGAAACCACAATCAAAAGAACTTCCAGACATCACAGCTTAACCTTTCATACTTAGAAGCATTCTGTAAAGCATATAGGAGCCAAATCTTCTCTTACAGAACACTTTTTAGCTAGCAATTCTGGGCTTAGGATAAGGTGATAAATGTCCTGACCTTTAAAAATTCACACTTTACATATGTGAACTATTTGAATTTGTGAAACAAACTATTGATGCAAGAGTGGCTATTGAATTCAACAGACTGGGTAAGATACACTGCATCAGGAATTTCAGAACCAATCAGAAGACATTTAGTAAACAAACCCTCTTCTCCAGAACTTTGAACTTCTATTACCACCACTAATGGAGAAACTGCTGGAGGTAGAGTAAAGCAGAATTCTAAATGCATTAACAGGAAAACAAGTTCTTCTTGCAAGAAAATGACCTCCAGACTGACCTACAGAGTAAGTGTCTTTTAGAGTTCAATCAATCCCATTTCATATAAAACAATATCAATTTAAGATAGGCTAGATGGCTCAGAGAAAAAACCCAACAATGTACATTCCCAAGATCATCTCACTTGTTGCAAAGAATTCACCAGGCCAGTGACATCCTGGCTTGCACCAGAAGGACCAGGGCAGTGATTGTCCACCTATACTGGGCACTGCGGAGGCTGCACCTCAAGTCCTGTGTCCAGTTTTGGGCCCCTCACTTCAAGAAAGACATTGAGATGCTTGGAGCATGTCCTGAGAAGGGCAACATTGCTGGGGAAGGGTCAGGAGCACAAGTCTGATGAGAAGCAGCTGAGGGAACTGCAGGTGTTTAGGCTGGAGAAAAAAAGAGCCTGTCTACAACTACCTGAAAGGAGTTTGTAGCGAGGTGTGGATCAGACTCCACTACCAGGCAACTACTGACAGGACAAAATGAAGTGCTCCCAAGTTGTGTCAGAGGAGGCTCAGACTGGATACCAGGAAAAAAATTCTTTCACAGAAGCTCAGGGCAGTACTTGAGTCACCATCCCTGGACGTGACTCTTAGGGATGTGGGTTAGTGGTGGACTTGGCAGTGTTAGGCTGGGATCTTTCATTTACATTTGGTTAGATTCCAACCTAAAGGATTTTATGCCTTTAAGCTAATTCTAGCCCAAGCAGATAGGGAAACTGGAACTAAGTGTCATGTCTTTTCAGCATCTCAAACAGTCTGCAGTGCAAAGGCTGAGTCTGCCTTTTGCCAAGAATATTACTCTACCAATTATCTGTCTTAGGAGCTGAAGTGTACATTTTGGAAAGCACAGAGGCAGACCTTTTGTACTTTTAGTGGGTATAGCTTGTTTCAGTAATCCACTCTTTCTCTCTCTACAGCAGATCTTGCTGTGTCCCATCCTAGTGGAGGAAGACAGATTCCCAGCAGCTGTGCTAGCTGAAAGGAACCTTCACAACAAAGCCCAACTGGCAATTAAATCCCTCATTTCAAAAGTGAAGATGCCTAAGAGTGAAATAATTCTAGTTTAGTTGTTGTATCTTTTTCTTCCTGAGATTTTTCATTAAAGCCTACCAAAATTAAGATACCATGTAGCTTTATGTCACAGTGCCTAGAAGGACAGAATACTTTATTCCTAGCTCCAGTAAGCAAGGACTGTTTACATCAGGCTGCTTTAGCCAAAAAACCCAAGAGATGGCTGTGAAGCATTTCATGTAGGAAATTATCAGCTGACAGTCTGAGATGACTGAACTGTCAGGATGCACTCATCTGAGGACACCAGGCCTCTTAAAAGACTCAGTGACACAGCTAACCACAAGCAATTGGCATACCGACATCTGACTATTTCTTATATTCTTCATGTGTATTCTGGAAAGGTAGACACAAAGATCTGTGAAAATAACCTCGCAGGATGCAAGCTTCTGCACTCCCCATGTTATTAAGGAAATTTGAGTTTGATATAAATCCCAGATTTATCTTAAAAGTTACAGGTCTACCTAGTCCTCTGCACCATTAGATTTAAGGAATTGAAACAAGGTTTTCTTTGGACATGTGATTTTCATCAGTAACTTGGAATGTTTCTTGTTAGCTGAAACAACCTTGTTATAACCTGTATTCACATAATGCCATTATTAACTGAACTAGTATTTACTGAAATTCTAGTGAAAGCTTATTAGGAAAACCATCCATTCCTAGAATGATCAGTCTTCTGACATGTCATAATCAATCTGTGACACTTGAAATGGAGACCATCAACCATATCTTCGTGCCTCCATGAGAAGCAAGATGGTGCTCAGCATCATCTGTATGGCAGACTTAAGGTCTCACTAGATGGGTCACCCAGGCTCTTTAGAACAACTGGTTCAAGGAGAACAGGTATTTTAGCTGGAACGTTATCATGTTGGTATCTCATCACTTCAATTGCTTTCTGGTTAACACTCATTTGTTGCAAATTCAGTTGAAATAAGTAAAAGCATTCTGTCCAGTGCTCGGTACTGCTACCTCCTTGTTCAAACAAGATGGTCTAACAATTTTGACTATTGGCTATTTCAAGTTCAACCTCCGCTCCCCTCCTATTTGAATGTTTTCCTGCTATAATTATCTGTTCTAAGAAGTAAGCTGAATACTTAAACCACTTTTGCTTGTCTAGCACATGACACCACCTCTTGTATTCTTCTGGAGTAGTTACTTACCTTTACGTCTTTGTCTGCAAGCCTTTGGAACATGTTGGCATACATCTTTTTCTCCTTCTCATGCTGCTCCCGTATTTTTTGCTGACAAGTTACCAGTTGCACTTTAGCAGCTTTGTTACTTGGATAAAGTTGTATCACTTTCTGGAAATCTCCTCGGGCCAACTCAAAGTCATTGACAGCCAAATGGGCTTCTCCACGCCGGAAGAGGCCTTTTTCATTGTTGCTATCCAATTCGAGTGCCTACATTAAAACAACAAAACCAAACCACATCCAACAATTACTTCTCTTTTATAAAAATTACATGCAGTCAGACCACCAGAAACCACTAGGAACTGTACCTTCTGATACAGACTTACAAGTCTTGTCAGGGCTTACTAATAAGGTGAGAGGAACACAGTAGAAGTTAGTACATAGAGGAATTAATACAGTAGGCTATTTGACAGAGAACCAGCAAATCTAAGATTTAGTCCTGGCTCTAATCCAGGTCTTTGAAAGACATTTGCCAACATGACTACCTCCACCAAGTGTGTCTAATTTCTAAATATTTGAATATTCTCCATGGAGCAGTGAGTTAGAAAAATATATTCAAAGGACAGTAATTATGAAAATAATCTGCTGGATATTTTTTAGTGTATTCAGTACTATCAAAATGGCAGCTGATAAGAAAAGCCCAACACCACATGGCCTGTTGTCCCTCATGTTTCTATAACAGAAGATAAACTGCACAAGCAGTCTAACAGTTTAAGAACAAATAAACCCCTACTACCTTGTTGCAGTTCTCCAAAGCCTGGGAGTATTCCTTCAGCTTGAGATGACACATAGCCAGATTAAGGTGGGCAGCAAGCCTCAAGCTTTTGGCTTTTGATTCCTCCTCATCAGAGAGTCCTGATTCATGCTCCAGCCACGACACAATCTTCTTATACTGTAATGCTGCTCGTTTGTATTTTCCCTCCTGTAAACAGGGCAGTTCAATTACCACACAGCTCACAGTAACTTTTATATCCCTCTTGTCCCTTCTGCTTACCTTGAGCAATAGACCTGAAAAAAACCATTTGATCAGAAAATAACTTCTATCATCATCAACATACTATTTCTGAAAGCCATTCCTGCATAGGATCAGAAGATCTTTAGGAATACCCACTGGTTCCCCACTAAAGCTAGGGGTATGTGCCAGCATTGATACTTCCCTCTGAACTCGCACCTTATATTCAACTTTTGATACAAAAAAAGGAAGATTGGGCGTTTTCAAAATGTGTTATGAAGACAATGGGAAATTCTTCCTTTAGCTGATCAAATTGCTTGAAACACCTTCTCCACACATCTCTACCCAAATGAATGTTGTTCATTCACAGCACTATCCCACAGCAGAAACTTGATGACTGTAACCTTGCTACTATTCCACGTATGGCCCAAAGTTATCTGTAGGTACAGCAAACAGCTTTAACAGAGAACTTCCTGCAGAGTTAGTTCTTTGGATAATCCAACTGACTTTTTTTTTTTAAGACAACTTCCCCTCCAGTTCTCCCTGTAAAATCTTACGGAATACGAGTAACACCACTCAGAAATGACAGAAGCTGTAATCATCATTATCAGCTCATGACATGGACTAAGAAATGCTATGATTATCACTTGGGGACTGTAACTTACCTTGAAGTACTGAGTGCCTCTCTCTTTCACGATGCAGCTTTGTTCCAACTTCTCATCGGTGTTCATTTCCCAAGACTCTTTAGCCTACCCAAAGAGGAATAGTTCAAGTCAACTTCAACACAACAATACAACTTCTAGGCAAATCAAGTGGCTATGTTGCTTCCCATAGAGAGGCAGAGATAAGTTTGACTTTGCAGAGCTTTGCACTGCTACTGGAAACCAGCCTAGTGCACGACAGACAGCAACAGACAGGGACACGAGAATAAGGGCCATTTCAGCCAAGAGCTCCCAGCATGTCATCATCTCTGGCAACAGTGGCCTCCTTATTTAACATCACCAGTCAAGGATTCCACTGTCCTTCTTTGTGCTGCACTCATACTTCTTTCCTGCCCCCCAGGATCAATTTGGGGTTTTATCTCTTGTTCCTACCTTTTCAAAGCTTTTGAGTTTCACTTCATACTGCAGCTCTGCATCTGGGGGGATCTGAAATTTCTCATTCCCAGCACTTCCAAAACCATAGCTGTAAGATTGAGGTGGGGTAGGGAGGGAGAAAGAAACATTAAGAAACGGGTTCAGAACTGTCCACTCAGCTATATTTTCTATATAGGAAGATGGAGACAAAAACCCCATGCAAATCTGGGATGCCCATACATCATTATTACAAAACAAAGACTTCAAGAGTTCTAGATACAGTTCTAAAATCAGCAAGCATAGGGTAGAAGAAAGCAAGAGAAACCTAGCATTGATTTCATTAATCTCTTACCAGTGCCTATTATTTTACTGGCATTTTTAGCTTAGGTGAAGGAAAAGCAAGTTCTCTTTCCAACAAAACCCAAACAAATGAAACAACCAACTTCCAAGTTATACACATCTTGCTTTATACTCATGGTCTGAAACTGATTGTTTCCTTCAGAGCACCTGTATTTTAGTACTATTCTTAGAAAAGCAAAGACAGACAATAAATGCTAAGATCAAATGAACACTTAACATAGTGCTAATGAGCTGATAAAACAGAAAATGCCTACAGAAAGGTTCTTTAAGCAACTCCAGTAAAAAGCTGCATATTAGCAGGAAACCCTCAAGATCAAATTGCTTTGCTCTCATCAGGTTCAGTTCCAGTTTAAAAAAATTAATAAAAACTCCAATTAACATTTGATGAAAACAACCTGTGCAACTCCACTTGTTTCAGATGTGTTCTCAATGTACAGGGAAGATTCTGCTTATACCCAAACTACATATGCACTGTTGTTCAGTAAGTATTAACTAAAAAGGACCACAAAAATCTGTTATAGAGCAACAATATATTTTTAAACATTCACAGAGATCAACACCATAGAGACTGAAGTAAAACTTATTTCTTTTGCAGTGCTACTACTTCATTATGAAGTGGCAAAATGATCTTAGTTCGATATTTCTCATACATCAATTTTTTTGGGGCTGCTACAAGTTTTTACCACAGCACTGAGAAAAGCTGAAAAGCATCATAAAACCCCACTAAATTCTTGATAGATTTTTAGTATAGGCCCTTGAAGTATGAAAAGATCAGGAACAGCATACCTGGGTTTGAGATAGAACACAGATTCCTCAGATTTCTCCATTTTTTGAATTGCTTTCTCCAGACCATGAGGAAGATCAAAGCTTTCCCCCTCTCCAATCTCAAACCGCAATTCCCGCTTGTCAAAAACACGATCTCCGTATCGGCCTTCAAACTGGACTGGTGACAAAAAAGAGCACAACACAGATTAAAATCAGAAGATGTCTATGTATGGGAAGGGGCAGGTAGCACAGGAGTATGCAGGGAGTTCTATGTAGGCAGGCAGTACATACAGGGTGCCAAGGCCTTCTAAACACTCTTTTGTAAGAGTTACCTAAGCGTGGTGGCTACTGGCAGGAAAACAGAACTTCTGCTGTTAAAGTTTTTGTCTGTTCATCTAAGAGTTTGGTTTTTTCATTCCAACAACAGGTCCAGAAAAATTTCCCTCTAGTTCCTCAGCAAACGGAAATACTTCATTAGACTCATCTACCTTTTGTGATCAGATAAGCACTTTAACAGATTCAGTATCGCTGGAGAACACAGTTGGTGCTGGAAAATGTAAACCTTGCTAGAAATAAGAGAATGAAATCTTACTCTAGGTTGTTGAGTTACTTAGTAAAGGAAAGAACAGCCACGTATTTCTCTCTCAGGTCATCGAGTTGTAGACTGAAAAAGGTTCTGCCAACCCACATGGTAAATGTTGTTACCATTTGTGTAACAATGAACTTACTCTCTACAAGTGCATCCTCATTGGGCTTGGAGTAGCCCTCCCCTTTCTTACGGATTCTTCGGATGATGCCACCATCTTCTTCATCAGTGAGGTCCTCCCCTTTGAACTCAAAAAGTTCTATCTGCGGAGGGAAGAAATGCCTTCCATTTATTCTTGTTACATGGATTCAGTAACTCACAGAATTTGTTCTCCAGCAATCTTTGAAACTACAGCTATTCAGGAAGTCACAATCTTAGGTAATGTCCTATTAGATACTGGATAGCCAAGGCTCTGAAGATGTTATTGGATGGAAACCTATTTCAAATCTCAGATTATATTCAGGCCTTCTCAGCTATTTTTCTCCAACAATCTTGGTCTCCCTAAAAATTAGGTCCTTTAAATGAAAGCACTGTGACCCAGTTTCTGAATAAACCATACATGAGCCACAATGTTTAAGGTTGACTGAAAAAAAAAATTGGCTTCTTTAATACTATTTTTGCTAACGGCTTCAGGTAGAAGTATGGATAGTTGTTTTTTTGGGTTGAGGTTTGTCTTTTTCTAATATGAGGGAAAATGCCTTTTGAACACATTAAACCAGGAAGAATTTACTATCATCTGCCACTCTGCAGTGCTACCACACTGATCAGCTGTGACACTCTCTTACTCTACAGTCAAGTAGAATCACCAGTAGTGTCACTGCATCCATGGGCCAAGGACGTTTTTAATTAATCCAAGGACAAAAGGAGCAGGACAATAAAACAAAGATGTAATTCTTATCCTTAATTCACAATTAGACCCTTAATTCCATCAATGGTCAAATTCAGATCAACTTTAAAGGGCTTAAACTGATTCTAAATGCTCATCCTGCAACATGGAAACAAATCCAGGGATATCTTTTCAAACTTCAGCCATTCCCTAACGCATTTTTAGATCCTCCTACTCTTGTGCCACAGGCCAGTAGTTCCAAAACTTCTGTGCCATTCTCCCTTGCATGCCTGGACAGAGCCAGTGTTCTCTTTTTACTTGCTACATTTTCCTTTCTAGTCTTGCCATATCACTGTGTACTGTGGGATCATTTCAGAAAAAGATAATTCCAGAAGAATGATTAAACAACAAAACCGTGATCCAGCCCACTTTAATCCAAACTCACTGCTGCAAGGAATTGTTTAGAATTTTTAAGAGCTGGTGTTAATGTAGGAAATGGTTATCCAGTCTGAATCTTCACATGCCCTCCCAAGTCTTTAATGTAAATCATAGTTTTACAGGGGAGTGCCACGATGTGATGGAAAAACAGTCTAGTCACAGAAGATATTTGTTGTTGTTGCTACTTTTTATCCTATGTTTGAGTAAAACAATAGTAAAAACAGCACAAAAGAGCAAGCCATTATAATCAGCATTGTTTAGACTACCTCATTTAAAAAAAAGTTCAGGGCTAATGCTCTGAAGGTTCCTGATGCCAGACTTAAGATACTTGGAATGTAAGAAGAATTGAATATCCACTACAACAAAGAGTGGTTACACTTTTTATTTTGATGGACACCTACTAATGGATAACATTCTGGTCTCTCTCTTCCGTCTGTCTGGAAAAAGTTATTTCGGAACATTCTACTGATGACCATACAGGTATGTGTGTGTCCCCCTTTTTTCTTAACCTGAACAACAGTATTCTATGGAATAATCTACCTATTTATATTGCTCTGCAAAAACAATCATGAGGAAGGAAAAAACCCCAAAAAAACAAACTACCACCAGATCAAAAAGATAAACCATAGGACATCCATTATTTCAGGTAATAAAGAAATGCTGATGTGATGACACAGATACAAAATCTTTTAATGCAAGTTTTACAGAATCCTTTTTAAGGCAACTTGTACAAAATTTTGTTATGCACTTGCAGAGGACCCATGCTGACACTGTTTCAAATTATAAAAAGGACACCTAGAAGCAAAACTAAAAAAGTGGATACTTCAGAGACTGAGAGTCATAATAGTCAGAAACTACTTTTACCTAATGACACTTAAGAAAACTTTCTGGATCTAAGTTCCAACCCACACCCTCAATTAGGACACACCCAGCACTATTTATTTGTTGCAGCCAGTCAGCTCCAGGCTATTTTGTTAGGGAAGCATAAAACCATCATAGAAAGAAAAAGAATCACTGAAGGGGCCCTTCCTTTCACACTACTGCTTAGGAAGGCATTAGGGCATATCAAGGATTATGAATGAAACACTTACCCAGAAAATGATGGAAAGGTCAGACTGGCATCATTAAAAAAAACCAGTGGGAAGTGAATAACCTGGATGACTACTTCAGATAGACTCAGTAGTAGTCTGATGGAACAAATCCCATCTTGCTTCTATTCATGTTTTTGTTTATCAAAACAATGGGTTGCAGGTCAATGAAAGCTTCTCTGCTTTGCGCTGTCCCTGCACTTCCTGTGTACTAGTGCTAAGCCTTTCAGAATGCTCCAATGGGAGCCAAGGTAGAAGGTCTTGAGCTTTTAGCTTGCATTTCAATCATCAGCTCAGTATTTTTTCCCTACCTTTAATCCTGCCATGATTAGACTTAGTATCACTTGCATGTATGAGAAGCACACGGCATTCCAACATGTGTAGTTTGATCCAACATAAGTAAAACATGAGTAACTTCAGATTCATACACATGAAAGTGCTGTTTACAAACAGCTTTACAAGATACTATTTTTCAACAGCCAGCTACAGAAATGATAGCACTAATTATGATGTATTCAAAATGATTAAGTTATCACCTCTTAAGTGGACATTACCTACGCCAATACTATTTTTTAAATCCTTCTGCAAAAAATAAAATCTTTAATCCCATTACTCACTAGTCCGCGAAAAAGAAAGGAAATGCCAATACACTATCTATATGTTAAAAAAATACACAATATCCAACTGTGTGAAGGACAATGGCATTCTGGCTTGTATCAGGAATAATGTGTCCAGCAGGACCAGGGCAGTGATTATCCACCAGTACTGGGCACTGCTGAGGTCACACCTCAAGTACTATGTCCAGTTTTGTGTCCCTCACAGCAAGAAAAACTTTGAGGTGCTGGAGCGTGTCCAGAGAAGGAAAAAAAAGTTGGTGAAGGGTCTGGAGAGTAAGTCCTATGGGGAACAGCTGAAGAAGCTGGGGGTGTTCAGCCTGGAGAAAAGGAGGCTCAGGGAATACCTTCTTGTACTGTATAACTACCAGAAAGGAGGTTGTAGTGAGGTAGGGTCAATGCCTTCTCCTAAGTAAAGTCAGAGGACAAGAGGAAATGGTCTCACGGTGCACCGTAGGAGGTTTGGATCGGATATTTGCATTAGAACAGGCTGCCAAGGGAATCGCCTTCCCTGGAAGTATTTAGGTGTAGATGTGGCACTTAGACTTGGTATTGTCAGATTTAAGATTGGCCTCAATGGTCTTAAAGGTCTTTTCCAACCTAAATGATTCCACGATTCTATGCATAACTTACCCTTAAGCTCATTGTTTCCAATAAAATCTAAATAGACTTTCAGTCTTTACTTCATGAACTATTTTTATCTTTCTCAGATATTAGTAAAACATTCAATCTTAGAGCAATCATCAGTTTTAAAACTTTCCTTTTGCCCCCAACGTAGGAGTCCATTCAGTTAAGTATTTTAGAGCAAAGTAATTTTAAAAATCAGACTTACGAAGAATCTGCCTTCTCTCGGGTAGAATTTAAAGTAATTGTTGGAAAATTGAACTGTTTCAACAGTATGAAAAATATTTCCTCTCCAAACACTTGAGATTGCCAGAGGATGCTCCAGAAACAGCTTTAAGATCATCCTCCATGGAAAAATCAAACACAAATCTCAGCATTCTGAGCAACGATTCTCACTATTGAAATAACACACAAGAGAGAGCTGCTGTTTCCACCCGTTTTGGGAAGGGGGCGGGGAAATGATTTAAAGATCAGTAGGAAACAAGTTCTTCCCCCTCCCCATAAGGATAACTAACAGATACCAACGATGGTAAGTGGCTCCATTTAATTTTCTCCACTACTTCAGGATCTGTCACTGAGACAGTCCACCCTCCCAACCTTCACTTTCCTACTGCAAATCACTCCGTAACTGTTACATGAAAACTGAACACTGGAAAGCATTCAAGTTATTTTAAAAACTCAAAAAAAAAACCCAAGGAACTTAAGCCACTGCAGATCAGTAGCAGTCAGACTAAAATTTTGCCCACACTACCCAAAACTGACTGTATTATTTTCTTTAGAAAACCAAACAATCCTGTTTTGGAAGGATGTTGCATCACACATTTTCTACTGTGAAATATGAATTTTGCTTGTTTTTCGAGCGTACAGTTTTAGTGACCATCTCTCACTTACCTCAAAAATCAGTGTAGCATTGGGAGGTATCTTTGGGGGGCTCCCAGCTGAGCCATAGGCATATTCTGGTTTACATGTAATCCGACAGATTTCACCAATCTTCATAGTCGCCACAGCAATGTCCCATGCTTTGATCACCTCACCTACACAAGTCAAACGTCAATCAAACGATTGCAAGCCATACATGAAAGGCATGATCAGCTGAAACTCAGCATCAACACTTTTGGTACACAAAAACAAAGACAGCAGAAACACTGAAGGACTTGTGCTCACTCTCCTCTGCGGGTATCAGTTTTAAGCCTAATCAAATTCTAAAGTTTCCTGGGGACCCAAATTCGGCTATATGTCTTCATGTCAGGTGTAGCAACTCTCTTCATAGAATCATAGAACAGGCTGAGTTGGAAGGGACCTGAAAGGTCATCTAGTTCCAACTCCCCTGCCAGCAGCAGGGACACTGCACTTCCTTCCCTATGGAGAATACAAGCCCTCTGAACTCAGACACAGGCTGAAGTGCCTGGCACAGTCCCAAGCACGAGGAAGTAACAATAAACTCTTCCAAGAGGAACGTCTCAGGGTGAGAGATTGCCTACTCATGTTTTGAAAACAATTCAAACAAACAGCCTTTTCTCTCTGTACTTTATCAGTTGGCAAAGAGCAGCACTAATGGTAACTAAAAGTTACAAGCATTTGTAACAGAAAGAGGGAGGAAAGTGGAAGTAGTATTCCTTCTGAAGCCAAAAGGGGAGCAGAAGCTGTAACAAAATCATCTCTCTTATTCAAGCTCTCCTACTTGCTCTCCTTTCAACTCAATCAAGGAACTCTACTAGTCTTGTATTAATAAGTACACTTAATATCATCTTAAACCTCAGTACAATAAATTAATCTCTTTTTAAAAAAGAAGCTATTATCCATTTTTTAAAAGCAGCAGGTAAGGAAATGACGGGGAAAATACAAGACTGAGTAATAAGATCTGCTGGAACAAGGATGCTTGGATTTTTACATTCAAAAAATGAAGGGTTTTGATAATGAAGAAATGCACTGCTCAAAGACTCATATTTAGGTTAAATTGGGAACTTTGTGGAAAAGGCAGTGTTTCATCATGCTGCAGCTGACAGCTGCCTCTGTGCACCCTGTCCCAGTATCTGGTCACAATTAAATACTCTTGAACTGGAGTTTGCCAAAAACAAAAACAACAAAACAAAACAAAAACCCGAACCAACAAAAAAACAACCAACAAAATGTGTATTCTGGCTATTAACTATCCTTTGTCACTATGCTTCAGGGCAGATTTGCTTCCCTGCAGTGCTTTGTCTAAGGCCTGTAAATTCTTCCTCAGGCCTCTCAAGGGGCTACACAGTTTTCTCATTCAGAAAAATCTCGAAGACCTTCTGACTGGGCCATTCTGAGAGAATAAACTCTGAAAACAGGTTTAAGTAGTAACTTCAAAAGGCAAGGAGACACACATGCAAGGAAATCCCAACTCAACTATTACCAAATCTGATCAATACCAAACACAAGATAGTACCTTTCCCCAAGTCAAATGAAAATTTGTCTCTCCTGTCCAGACTGGAGTCAAATTTCGTGCCATCAAGAAGCCATCCTGTGTAATGGACGGTCACTTTATCACCTATCATCGGAGACTCAGTCCCACTGCCTTCTCTCTTGACAACCTGAGAAAAACATTAAACAAACAACATTAAGATCATGGAAACTAAGTCTGCCTATTGGACATTATTTCCATATACTTAGATACATGCATTATTATCTTCAGTAGAGAAAGGATTTGCAGGTTTACTTCAGTTATATGGAAATGGATTGACTATTCCATCTGCAGATTAGCAATGCTGCAAATGCAGAACCTTAAGATGGCTGTGCTGTGATACAAGAACTTAATTGGCAACAGTTGGCACCAGCTTACAGATCTCTCCATCTATAGTTAGCCATGTCACTTACTTTTCCTCAATAAGATTTTAAATGTTATTGAATCTTAAAACTGGTAAACTATTAGGCAGTTTTTTTCTGCTTGATTCAAGTATTTGCTTCACTGCCTTTCTACCATTACATCTGAGATCAGTGTCTGGGCAAAGGATTTTAAGAAGAAAACAGGGTGGTTCTTTTCATGCAAAGTCAGTATTGACATGTAATCTGAGATTACTTCAGTTAAACCAAGCAGTTTAACAAAGGTTAACAGAACCTCACCCTAGAACAGGTTAATTCTATAAGCCTACAGAGTAACACTTAAAAACTATTATAGCGCATCAATTTTGTCTCCACACAAATCTGGCATGGATTGCCAGTACCCCTATCTCACGTACAGCTGCAAGGATTTGATCTTCTCGAAGAGGTTTCCCAGTCTGACAAGCAAGACTGGTATCAACTAAATCTACATTATTCAAATAGCAATCTCTCCGTTGTTCCTTTGAAAAGTATATAAAGATATAGAATAATAGTGACATCCCTCATAGGCAAGGAGGTGAAGCCTTGCCCGTAACAGGATTCCTGAGGTCCAGATTTTAATATTCCCCAATACTGATGGAAACCATCTAGTTCCAAGCCAAAGTTCTGCATTACTTCAACTAGACAAAAGGGGACCAATGGAAAACTCTATTTGCTTGGATCATGGAGGTCTTGAAAACACACTGTTCAGACAAGATAAACGTTCATTCAAGAGCACTTACTCAAAAGTAGGAGTTGGATTGGCATCCCTCCTTTAAAGAAAAGCTCTAAAAGTGTCATGCTTCTACACCAATGATGTTTTTCACTGAAGGAAGCAGACCTTTGGGAGTTTCCTTCACAAATTTCAACTTCTTGCAACCCACCACTGTCAATCTCCTACTCTGCATCCCACCATCCCTGAAACTGACTATACAACTGAAAAGCCAGGATGCTCCATCCAAAGCAAGGAAATGTTGACAGTGTGTCAGACTCTTAGCAAGCTGAAAGCACCTCACTGGCTGCATAAAACAAAGACAAAATCCACAAACAAAATCCAGAAAAAAAATACTACCTGCTCCTTCCTAAAGAGAGAATACTCAGTGTTGAAAAAGGATGCCTGACCTCATAGCACACCATCCCTTTACCCTGAACCAGTGCCTCAGTGCTACAGAAGCTCTTAGCATTGCAAAACTAATCTATTGGTATCTCTCCCAAGGAAGGCAACAGCTCAAGCAACCACTCGAGCAGAGATAAGGAAACAGAGACCTATGAAAAAAACCCGTGGATCTGCTAATTAAGCTAACCTACATAATGCTTAGATACGTATCTATGTAAAGTGGATCCGAAGGAGTTATTTTAAGGCAGCCAGTCTGAAGTCACTTTGAAAAAGTAACTGACTAAGTGAAATTTACTAAGCTTTTCCCAATACCACATCCTTGTAGTGTCATACCAAGGTATCCTACAGTAATGAATAGTTTGTTTTCATTGTTTATACAATATTACTCTTTTGCATTTATTTATTTCATTTTTAAGAGACCCAAGTTTCACTTTTTTCATATTCTCAATATAGCAACCCTATTTTCTGGGAGACAACTCCCTTTCAGATAGATTTTTCAGTTCATATTGTGGATTTCAAATAGTTTGTTTCTAAACTTTGGTAGTTACACTAGAAATAGTGCAAGCACATGCAACAGTATCAGGTAAAAACCTGTGGATACTTTTCTGATACAAAGCTAATGAACATATAAACACACTCCTGGAAAAAGTGCAACGATAGCAGTACAAAATTGGTGTACGTTACTTCAGAATTAGACCCTTGGTTTCAATGGGTGCATTCTGCACTCCAGAAATTACTAGAAAAATAAAAGTCATAAAGGCTGGACTTAATGAGCTCTACATTATTTTGCATATCAATTCATAATGCCTCCTTTTTTGTGGTTTTCACAACCTCAGTTCTTTTACTAGTATTTTCTTTAAAAAAATTTAAAGTAAAAAAAAAAAAACAAAAACCCCAAAACACTTGCTGCTTCTCCATCATCAAAACAGGTACTGCATGGATTGGACAGAAGGCCACCGCCTTCCACCATGCTCAAGGAACCTGAGCTGTGGGAGACCCGCAGGCACCTTCTGGGCAGCCTTGCAGATGAGAACTCTGGCCTGATTATTGTGCAAACCCAGAAATTCTCACCAAAGCATGCTAGCAAGAACCATGGGAATGCAAGAGTATAGAAGCCAACAGCTACAATTTGGTCCCTGATACCTCTCCTGAATCGGAGACAGCGCCTCCATGACGAACCTAAAATTTAAAGCCAGAGGGCTCTAAAGGTTAAGACGAGAATTTTGCCTTTGCTGTGGTGCCACTTTCTTCTTTGGAATACCATCGGTCCGAAATTGCAGTGCGCTTGAATAACGCTTTAATGATCGCTAAAGGTTTTAGCAGAGACTAGGGAAGTTTCTAGAGATATGGAAATAGGCAACGTCTGACAGAGGAAGTTCGTGCAACTCCCCCTCATGGTATAAATTCTGCTGTCCTTATTGCTTCCCGGCTTACAAAGGGGAGCAGCGGCTACGCCGGAACGCGCGGCCCGGGAGCTGCCGTGCCCCGGGAGAGCGCCGTGCCCGGAGCCCACGGAGGAGCCGGGCACCAGCGGGGATCCGCAGCGAGCCCACGGACGGGCCGGGCACCAGCACGGACCTGTGACCGGAGCCCATGGACCGGTCGGGCACCAGCAGGGACCCGCACCGAGCCCACGGACTGGCCGGGCACCAGCGGGGACCCGCACCGAGCCCACGTGCCCTACCGGGGCTCCATCTTTAATTCCCAGCCCCAAACACGTGCTGGCGGGGGGTGGACCCGGACCCCCGAACCCTGCCGTGCGGACAGAGCCACGCCACGCGAGCCGGGCAGGGAGCCCGGCCTGGCCCCCTCTCCCGCATCCCCACCCCGCAGACCCGGGGAACGCGGCGAGAAAGGGCCTCTTCACTGTGCAGCCACCCTGCGAGCCCGGGCTCTCCCGGCGGGCAGCAGCTCTCCCCGGCCGGGGAGGTGGGAGCCGGGATGAGTCGGGATGACCGGGGAGCCGCCGGGATGAGCGGGGAGCCGCCGCGTGGGAGCCCCCGCGGGTGGGCGGGCAGCGCTTGCGCAGCCGGGGCGCTGCCGCCATCCCCGCTCGCCGCCGCCGATGTTTGATCGCCCGCGCCGCCCCAGCCCCGCCGGGCTGCTCAGGGACCGCCCCGTCCCCTTCCCCGCGAGGGACACAACGGGGCCCGGGGAGNGAGGAGGAGGAGGAAGGGGAGGGGAGAGGGAGGGACCGAGAAGTTTCTAGAGCAGCCGCGGGGCTGCCGCAAAGCGCCCGGCCGTGCCAGGGGCCAGGGTGAAAGTGTGCGTTGCCCCCGGGGGCGGAGAGGCCATCGGCGGCGGGACGGGGGTAAGGCAGCCGCCTGGCCGCGTTACTCGCCCGGGGCGGCGGGGCCTGAGGAGAAGAAGAGGAGGAGGAGGAGGAGGAAGAGGAGGAAGCGGAATAGATTATTCATGACAGGAGGGAGGGCGCGCTTTTACAGCGCTGGGCTTGCGGGGCTGGAGCGCCCACCTCTCGTAGGTGATGCAGGGGCGCCCGGCCCGGCACCGGGAAGGAGCTGCTGCGCCCTGCTCTGCCCTGGGCAAATTTTGCTGTAAGCTGCACTTAGAGTGAAACTAATCCTTCTGCCCCGTGCAGATGCATGGGCTTGAGTTCTTTTCGCCCACCACGCGGTCGTGGACAGTCACAGGAAAGGTACAAGCGGGCACGGAAGCACCGTGGCGGCAGCGAACGTGCAGCCCGGAGAGCTCAGGCATCCCTTGGCTTGCAGGTCTGGGGATCACGTTAGGAGTCACTTACTTGAAAACTTGTTACCCAGGACCAAAAANTGGGCAGCCTTGCAGATGAGAACTCTGGCCTGATTATTGTGCAAACCCAGAAATTCTCACCAAAGCATGCTAGCAAGAACCATGGGAATGCAAGAGTATAGAAGCCAACAGCTACAATTTGGTCCCTGATACCTCTCCTGAATCGGAGACAGCGCCTCCATGACGAACCTAAAATTTAAAGCCAGAGGGCTCTAAAGGTTAAGACGAGAATTTTGCCTTTGCTGTGGTGCCACTTTCTTCTTTGGAATACCATCGGTCCGAAATTGCAGTGCGCTTGAATAACGCTTTAATGATCGCTAAAGGTTTTAGCAGAGACTAGGGAAGTTTCTAGAGATATGGAAATAGGCAACGTCTGACAGAGGAAGTTCGTGCAACTCCCCCTCATGGTATAAATTCTGCTGTCCTTATTGCTTCCCGGCTTACAAAGGGGAGCAGCGGCTACGCCGGAACGCGCGGCCCTGGGGCTGCCGTGCCCCGGGAGAGCGCCGTGCCCGGAGCCCACGGAGGAGCCGGGCACCAGCGGGGATCCGCAGCGAGCCCACGGACGGGCCGGGCACCAGCACGGACCTGTGACCGGAGCCCATGAACCGGTCGGGCACCAGCAGGGACCCGCACCGAGCCCACGGACTGGCCGGGCACCAGCGGGGACCCGCACCGAGCCCACGTGCCCTACCGGGGCTCCATCTTTAATTCCCAGCCCCAAACACGTGCTGGCGGGGGGTGGACCCGGACCCCCGAACCCTGCCGTGCGGACAGAGCCACGCCACGCGAGCCGGGCAGGGAGCCCGGCCTGGCCCCCTCTCCCGCATCCCCACCCCGCAGACCCGGGGAACGCGGCGAGAAAGGGCCTCTTCACTGTGCAGCCACCCTGCGAGCCCGGGCTCTCCCGGCGGGCAGCAGCTCTCCCCGGCCGGGGAGGTGGGAGCCGGGATGAGTCGGGATGACCGGGGAGCCGCCGGGATGAGCGGGGAGCCGCCGCGTGGGAGCCCCCGCGGGTGGGCGGGCAGCGCTTGCGCAGCCGGGGCGCTGCCGCCATCCCCGCTCGCCGCCGCCGATGTTTGATCGCCCGCGCCGCCCCAGCCCCGCCGGGCTGCTCAGGGACCGCCCCGTCCCCTTCCCCGCGAGGGACACAACGGGGCCCGGGGAGTACCCGTTCGCAGGCCAAGAGAAACGCCCCCCATTGCCATCGGCGGCGCGGGGACCCCTCCGAGCTGGCGTGGGAGGTGGGGATGGGGGACAGCCGCCTGGTACCTTGAGGACGCCCTCATCCTGCTTGGGGGTGATGTCCGTCCCTTCCAGTGGAGTCCCGTCCGCTTTCATCTCCTCTGCCGTCATCCTGCCTGCTGCTGCCACCGCTGCGCAGGGAAGGGGCGCCCCGCGGGGTCAGTGCCGGGCCGAGCACCGGGAATAGGGCTGGGGGAGCGCCTCGTCAAACCTCCGGCTCCGGGCGCCGCACGCCTCCTTCTCCTTTCCTGCTGCTCTCGCCGCAGCGCCGGCCCTCGGTCGGCGGGGGGGAGGAGGAGGAGGGAGGGGAGGGGAGAGGGAGGGACCGAGAAGTTTCTAGAGCAGCCGCGGGGCTGCCGCAAAGCGCCCGGCCGTGCCAGGGGCCAGGGTGAAAGTGTGCGTTGCCCCCGGGGGCGGAGAGGCCATCGGCGGCGGGACGGGGGTAAGGCAGCCGCCTGGCCGCGTTACTCGCCCGGGGCGGCGGGGCCTGAGGAGAAGAAGAGGAGGAGGAGGAGGAGGAAGAGGAGGAAGCGGAATAGATTATTCATGACAGGAGGGAGGGCGCGCTTTTACAGCGCTGGGCTTGCGGGGCTGGAGCGCCCACCTCTTGTAGGTGATGCAGGGGCGCCCGGCCCGGCACCGGGAAGGAGCTGCTGCGCCCTGCTCTGCCCTGGGCAAATTTTGCTGTAAGCTGCACTTAGAGTGAAACTAATCCTTCTGCCCCGTGCAGATGCATGGGCTTGAGTTCTTTTCGCCCACCACGCGGTCGTGGACAGTCACAGGAAAGGTACAAGCGGGCACGGAAGCACCGTGGCGGCAGCGAACGTGCAGCCCGGAGAGCTCAGGCATCCCTTGGCTTGCAGGTCTGGGGATCACGTTAGGAGTCACTTACTTGAAAACTTGTTACCCAGGACCAAAAAAGGTGAAGACATGCCTAAAGCGCTGAGTGTAAGCTCTGTGGGCTTGTCCATCTGTCCATCTGGATAAAGTTAGCACCGTTTTGTTCCTCAGCTCACTCCTGGAGTAACTGAGAATGCAGAAATAAAAATATATGCTCCCTGCGAATATGAAAAAACATGAGTGCAGGTGTGCAGGGATTAACAGACCAATCTAATTCCTGTCTACTCGGCATCCATACATGCCTCCCAGGTGGTATGGTATCCTTGGCCAAATGATTTATTTGCAAGCTCCAGTGATGTAAAATCAGACCAGAACCCTATCCATCATCTTGGGCATAAATAACTAAAGCAAGAGCATTAAATGGATTCAGCCTTCCACTGCAAGCCATTAACAACGTCCGCCCCGTGCAGTTTTGCCCACCTCCCGCATAGGGTGGCACTTTTCCCGGCGCTTCTTGAACTTTCCACTCTCTCTCCGCGTTCCCGATGGGTGCTGGACTCTGGGCGGGCACCGCAGCCCCGCCTGCCAACCTGCTGCAGACGCTCCTCCGTGCCTCTGGCTCCAAAAAAGCGCCGGGGCTGCTCAACCGCGTCCAGACCGCACACGCTCCCTGAGCGGCAGAACGATGGACTGCCGCCTGCATCTTGTGCGCTTTCCGCCTTTGCATCTTCAGTCTGATGTTTGAGCCTTCGGTAACAAAACCGGTTACTAAGGGTGAAAGGAAAGAGGCTCACAGGAGAGCGTGCAGTGTTTCAGAGTTGCTTTTCCAAACGGCTTTGCCGTCTTGTGGCACGGGCCTGTACAGTGCAGACCTCTAAGTTCAGAAGGGACCTGGAAAGGCTGCAGCAAGTTTGGCAGTGTGTGAGCTTGCTCTGTGAGTATGTATGTAGCACCTGTCCTGAGGCTGCAGGCAACCTGGATTTGGTCTGTGCCTGTATAAACCTGTATCTGTGCACAGTGCACTCCAGCAGCCTTAGGTGGGCTCTGCTGATGCCAAAGGAATGTAGAAGCAATAGAGCCTAAATAAAGAACCTGTAGTTACTCCAGCAGGTGGGTGTAAACTGTGAAATCTGCAGGTTTCCCTTGAGGAAGAACATGCTTTTCAACCCCAGGCAAACATACATTTTAGTGAACTTTCAAATTAAGTAGGGGGAAGGTGGAGAAGGAAAGAGTAGTAGTTTCTGTGTACATTTGGTCTAGAAGCTTCTAGCTGCTTTCAGTTTGCAATTTAACATGGTTGAGTTATTTGATTGCAGATTAGATCAGTAGGAGGTTCTGTGCATACACTGTAGACCCTGATATACCGAGGAACACGGAGAGGAGCATCTAAGCTGCTTCTGGTCCAGCAGGTCTAGCAGGTCTTGTTAGGGGAGGCACAGCAAAAACACAGGAGATACTTCTTCATCTAATGAGTCTGTATGGCACTGAATTTACATTCTCCAGTCAGCACTAAGGCACAAGTTCCCTGCAATTCCGAATTCATCACATCTGACCTCTTCCTTTTCAGCTAAATTTTCTAATAACAAACCAACCATCATTGCCTTGTGTTTGGCAAAGAAGTTCCTGTTTAGGACTGGTATTTTTTCAGCCACGTTGTGCATCATAATCCGGCATTTAATAATTGCGGTATGTAGGAATTATGCCAAATTATTTACAAGTGCCAAACATGCTAGGATGTTTGATAACTAGTAGAAAGTAAAGGAGATCTTTCAGTGGAGACTGCTTGCAAATGTTATATAATTAATATTTTCAGCCATTTCCCTGTTTTCAGCATAGCAGTGCAAACTCTTAAAACATAATTAAAGGCAAGTACTGCAAGCTATGGCCCTTAGTAACTTTTCAAGACTACTTAGATACAGTTTAAGGCCTTTCTTAAGCACTGTATGGCTCAGTACCTTATAAAAGAGGGGGCAAAGATAGTAGCAAAAAGACAGTGAGTGTTTGAAGTGATGTCAATGCCACAATGCTTTTGTTGGGATATGGATGGGGGGAAGGTAGGTCAGAGGAGTCTCCCCTGTCCTTAAGCCCCTTTCAAGGCATGTTTATAGTACCACAACATTGTAAAAGAGTCTCCTGTCAGGCCTGTTCTCAGAAGATACATTGCAGAGACAATTTTGAAACTAAAGACAGTAACTAAGCAAGATGGGGAGATTTTAAAGGAAACATTTCAGAACTTGATGGGTACGCTTAGCTGAAATGAAAATGAAAATTCTGGCAATAGTTTTCAGAGATGATTGCATAAAGCAGCAAAGAATAGCAAACAGTAAAACATCTTGAAAAATACCTAATTGCAGCAACAGTCTGGAACAGCCTCCCAGGACATGAAGCCAATCTAAAGCTGGTCAGCGTCATGCTAGATTTATGAATAGGCTTATACAAAGACTTGTTAGAGATAACGAGGCTTGGACATAAAACATAAAAGATAGTGTAAGACAACACAGCTCAGCTGTGACTTTATTGGCAGGTCCTACATAGGCCAGGGCAGGACTTGAGCCCATTAAGAAGGGATGACCTTTAGGTTGCTGTCAAAGGGTCAGCTTCCCAGGTATGTCATGGTTCGAGTCACTGTGCTGACCAAAGCCCCACCAAGACAGGCTGTGGCCTGGAAATTCACTTGCCCAGCTGTGTTGATCCTGCTGGCACTGCAGACTCACTGGAACTGGGAAAAGGAGTGAGGAATGTCTGTCTGTACAAGCTCAAAGATGGCATTATGAGATAACAGCAAACAGAATAACCAAAAAAGGAATGACCCTGGCTATTCATTTGTGATTGGAACAGGAATTGAACCCAAGCTCATCATGAGCACTGGGTTCACACTTGACTGGCTTGAAAGCACTGAGCACAGGGTGTAACAAAGAAATAAAGACAGGAGCCACACACTCGGTATTGACTTGAATTCTCCACCAGCTTGCAGATGGCCTAGTCATTGGCAGGGGCACCCCTGATGCCAGCTGCAAGGGAAGACAATATTGAACCCAGTGTGACTTGAGTGTGGTCAAGACATTCCTGGGGAAATGAATACCAAAAAGGGAGCTCAGAAGACATGAGTGAGAGTGAAAATTTGTGCACCCATGCTATTTGAAATAAGGCTTTAAAACATTGATTGATTGTAAATATCTATCTAGCTGCAGTAATGAAGATCTAAGTAAACTTGCTGGGCTTTTTAACTTGGCATACATTTCTTCTGAGGGATTGCTTGGTAAATCTCAGAATCCAAAAGAAACCCAAGACGCTTCTATGTTGGTGTGTGTCACACTTAATACTGAGTTGGAAAAGAATATGATTTAAGGGATCAGGAATAGCTTGTAGTTACATCTGCTTGTTCCTTTACAAAATATAACAGTTATGAGGAGGAAGTGATGCTCAGGATATGTAATTGCTCCTTTTTTTGTTGCAGTAAGTGGTGCTATCCTTGAAGTCCGCAGGAAGGCACAAACCTTCATCAGCCTAACCCTACACTGTTGTTTTGTATGACATGTCTGTGACAGG
Source organism: Sakesphorus luctuosus (assembly GCA_013396695.1). Taxonomy (NCBI): domain Eukaryota; kingdom Metazoa; phylum Chordata; class Aves; order Passeriformes; family Thamnophilidae; genus Sakesphorus; species Sakesphorus luctuosus. The sequence continues at coordinate 384,664 of VWZD01002534.1, forward strand.
CCATTAAGAATGTCAGCTGCTGCTTACAGCCTGAGTTATACCCTCAGCTTCACTGAGCTGTCCCAGTATCCCTGCTTTCCCTTGCTTCTAGACAGTATATAGCAAATCAAGTCCTGCACCTTTCTTTTAGTTTAGGAGGGATGAAGTTGTTGGTTCTCCTTAACCTTTACCACATCTGCAGACTGTAGCAGATTGGTGTGGCCTGTATGCAAAGAACATCAGACCTCTTTTCTGTTCCTTTTCAAATGAAAGGGGCATTACACTCATCCCCTGCTTTAAAACCGAGCAACATTTAAAGGGGAGCGATCTGAGCTGTTGAGTAGCAGGCATGCAAATGAGACTCAACCCTCCAGTGCCAGATTGGAAAAGGGCTCTGTATGTGCAGTTCCCAGGGATTTCTGAGCTGCTCTGCTCCTTGTTCACCAACAGATGTCAACATTTTTCTAAAACTACTGGCCATAGGACTTGCAGTTAGACAAGGTTTCATTTTTAAAAAGTTATTTCCTGGTATGGTTATGGTTTCTTCTCCTGTGCTTGTGTACATTACCTTCTGTCTTTTAGTAATTTCATTTATGTGGTATATATACTGTCCTCTGTTGATCACAGATGTAGATTTTCAAAAAGATTGATCAGCAATTTTTTTTATAGATCTCTGTTCTGATTCAGCATATCCCTGTCTTTACTGATCATAGCTCATCAGCCTGCGTTCAGTTCATGGGAAGTTAATAAAATTAATTTTAATTAAGGTGTTATTTACCTTTTCAAATGCAAAATTATTTTAAAATACCTAGTCATGTTTTGTCAGCTGCTTTCATTTCGTTCTTTCTTTGCATTAAAAACAATCAAGATTACTGGACAAATGTATGTTTAGGCATTCGTATTTTATATTTCTTTGCATCCTGTGAGTCTACCCTGATGTGTGTATGTTAATACCACCAGAAAGGATGGACAATTCATATCTGTTTTTTTTCTTAAAGCACAGCAATGTTTTACTAGGCCTAGAAATTAGAATGTTCTGTAATCGATTGCTGTGAAGTGTCATATGAAAATAACACCCATAACAGTAATTACAGATGACAATGGCCTGATTTATTCTGCTGTACTTTTACTAAAAGAATACTTTTTTTTAGGTTTTATTGATTTCAGTCTCTTCCATAATAACTCTTAGGATTGTAATTGTTATAAATAAATAAATACAGTAATGTCTGTTGTTAATTGTTTTCTTGATCTAATTTTAGAATTCTCATTAATTTGCAACCTAATCTACTTCTTTGACTCTATTTCCCTTAGATGTGTTTGGATTTTGTTTTTTTTTACTTTTATTATGTAACATTGGAAAAGTGGGGGTTTTTTTCATGCATGGTTTTTCTACTTTTTTCTTTCCCCTGCAAACTTTCCTGCTTGGTTGCCTCCAACTTCTCCGTCTCTCTTCTCTGGTTGCATCAGGGGAAGTTCAGATTCAGTGTTAGGTCAGGCACCAACCCTGTCAGAGTTCAAGGAGCATCTGGACAATGCTCTTAAGCATATTGTTTAATTTTAGGTAGTCCTGTGAGAAGCAAGGAGTTGGACTTGATGGTCCTTATGGATCCCTTCCAAGTTGAGGTGTCCTGTGATTCTATGATCTGCACTAGGTGCCTTCTTTTGCCATAGCTTTGAGCAGTTATTTAAGAATGGTTGTTGTCCAAGTTTAACTATTGTGTTCTCTTTTGTGTGCAGTCAATTGCACCTGAATTCATTGCTTCATCTCACCACCTTTTTTGCGCATTTCTTGATCTTTACATCTCACAGCTTGTCGCTTCAGCTTACCGAGCTTCAGAGTGCTTATATTTTCCCAGGTGTTGAAAAGGGCAATGAAAGTTCGGTTCTGGGAATTGTCATGTCCAGGGTAACACAAATTTGAGCCCATTCACAAGTGGACCACCCTCACAGTGCTGTATGTGTGGGAGGACATTCTGGCTAGGACCAAGTTCCTGATCCTCCAGCAGTGCAGAGCCTGAGCACATTACAACCCTTACATCAACCCAGGCTCTCACATGAGTGCTTTGACCAGCTGTAGAGCTTAGTCTTGCACTGGAGACACTGCCTTTCATTATAAGAATGTGCCATAGAATTTTGAAGTATCCTTGCAGTTTTTATGTTAAATTGGTATTTGTGCTACACAGCACATGAGTCACAGAATCTCAGAGTGTTTTGGGTGGAAGGGACCTTCAATGGTCATCTCGTCCAATCTCCTGTCATAAGGCAGTGACACTTTCCATTAAACCAGGTTACTCAAAGCCCCATCCAACCTGACATTGAACACTTTCACTGACAGGGCATCCACAGCTTCTCTGTGCAACCTATTCCAGTGTCTCACTATTGTCATTGTAAAAAATTTCATTATTTTAGACAATCTAAATCTACACTCTTTCAGTTTAAAACCTTGTTTGGATGGTGAACAGATATAATTAATATAAGTGATTTTGTCTCTTCGGCAAATGCCAAATGTCAGTATTCTTTTCACTGCTCAATTTGTCGATGAAGAAGTAAGACTCTACCAATTCTTTACTGCCTACAGACTTTGCAGCATACTTGGTTTTTTGTTATGCAGAAGGCAGCTAGAGTGTAAATCTGAAAGAGAGGAAAGACTGGGAAACCCATGGGTCCACCCTATTAGGAAGAACAGCCAAAACCCTAGGAATTGTGTGTCTTCCTCACTCAGGCTACCTGTGTTCTTAACAGGTGATCCACCCCACTGACTGCCCTGTGTCTTTTGTCCTATTCCTCACAGGTGCTCCACAATCCCATACTTTTGACTCATGGACCTCCTTACAGGATTTACAGGGACCTTAAAGACTCACCCCAAAGTGACTGACAGCTTGACACACAAAATCTATCCATTTATTCACCCTTAAACTCCCCCAGGTCATCTGTCCTACAGATATTCTTCCTAAGTGGGCTAAGTGGTATTCCTTTCTTTGTAACACATCTCTTTTGCTGTGTGCTATGGGTTCTGGACAGTAGATGATGGAATCCCAAGTCTGAATTTAGTGAAACACAATTACCTTCCTGGTGCATTTTTGTCCCTTTTCCAGAGGCAGAAGAAAGGCTAGGAGAGAATTAGTAATCTGACAGGGTTTTTAAATATATGTTCCAATACCTACTTTCAGTACTCTCAGCTCTGCAGGGAGTAAGAGCTGTCTGGAGGTGAGAAGTAAGAGGGGCAGGAAGACAAGGGATGAAGAATCTGTCTTGAGACACTGTCATAGAGAATTTGTACTTCCATGTTAAGAAGGAAAGCAGCTAGGAGCCAAGATCTTCCCCTTCCTTCTGTGTGTGCCCAGATACAGTAGTTGTTTCCTCCTGACTGACATGAAAGACATACAGTTCAGTATTCTGCAGCTTCTTTCACTTCTTGTTAGCCATGTTTGTTCTCTGTCTCTGCTGTGTTTTCTCACTTCTCGCTCTTTGAAAAAGACATCTGTAGTTGTGTCTGCGCTCAGTCTAATGAGTGCACTTCCTTCTCTCCATACTGAAATGCTTAATACACTTGGATTAGAGAAACTGTGATTACATAGAAGTTGGAAATTCTGTTATATGGTGACAATTGCTTTCAGTTAAGAGAGAGTTAAAATCCTTCCCAAGACAGCCACACCTTGTCCTGGATAAATACGAGGGAGCAGCAGTCCTCCCAGGACCACAGTCTAGGATGTTAGCTTTCAGATCCTGTGATAAGAAAGAGTTTGCTGAGTTTACATCAAACCTAGTCCTGTAGAGTAATCCTCATTCAGAATACCTGAGGAACAATCGCAAGCACAAATATAGGCTGGGTGGAGAATTAATTGAGAGCCGCCCTGCTAAGAAGGACTTGAGGGTGTTGGTTGACATGAAACTGAGCATGACCAAGCAATGTGCACTCATGGCCCAGAAAGCCAAACTTGTCCTGGGCTACATCAAAAGCAGCGTGACCAGCAGGTCAAGAAGGGGACTCTGCCTCTTTGCTTCACTCTTGTGACAATCCACCTGGAGTACTGCGTCCAGCTCTGACATCCCTAGCACAAGTACCTGTTGAAACAAGTTCAGATGAAGACCACCAAGATGATCAGAGATTTGGAGCACCTCCCCTATGAAGATACAATGAGAGAGCTGGGGCTGTTCAGCCTGGAGAAGAGAAGGCCCTGGGGAGACACTAAAGCCCCGTCCAGTACCTGAAGGTGGCTGCAAGAGAGCTGGAGAGGGACTTTTTACAAGGGCATGGAGTGACAAGACAAGGGGGAATGGGTTTCAACTGAGAGAGAGCATGTTTAGATTAGATGTTAGGAAGAAGTTCTCTACTGAGAGGATGGTGAGACACTGGCACAGGTTGCCTAGAGAAGTTGTAAATGCCCTATCCCTGGAAAGGTTCAAAGCCAGGTTGGATGATGCTTTGAGCACCTGGTCTAATGGAGTGGAGTGAACAGCTTGGCAGCATCACTCCTTACTTGAAAGAGCGAGCTTCCCAGGTCTTGTTTTGACTCTGTTTTCTATTATTTCCGGGCTGGTGTAAGGATGTAAAACTGCAGAAACTTGTTTTCCCCATTGCTTTTGTTCCCCCAAGCCACATGGTCCAGCAGGGGGCGAGGAGGCCAGGTGCCACCTTGCCTTTGAAAAACCACACCGGGTGCTCTCTTTGGAAAGTGTTTTTGTTTGTTTGGTGGTGAATGCCCTTTTGTGGATAGACCACTCTCTCTTCTATGCCCTCTGTTATTGATATTGTTGTGGTTACTGTGACTTTTTCAGTACAACTGTGATTCCAAGTTGTGGTCTCTCCTAGTGTTTCCTCTGCTATTGGAAGGGGGCAACTTGGGTGGGGTTAAATTTCCTGCTGGGTTTTTAAACCATCACAATGGGCAGTGTAGTTTTTATCCTATGTTAATCAGCAAGTTTTGTTACATAAAACAACAGTGGAGTCCTGTGATAGTTTGAGTGGAAAAACAGAGCTTCCAGGCATGTCCAGAGGATAAGAAATGGGAATGATACTGTCATTCTTGATCAGGTTCCTGTTTCTAAGCACCCTGGGGCTTGTGACAAATCCAAATCAAGGATGCAGCTACCCCAGGGCTTGCCATTTTCCTGTGTTTGTGTGACACGGATTTGCTTTCAGGGTGGCCAAATATGAAATGCATGTGAAGATTAGTGTTGGCACAGGATGCTGCCGGGGAAAGGACCACGCCTCCTAGGAGTAGCATCTTTCCTTGCCTTAGGGGTTGAGCTCCAAGTCACTCTTCTGATTCCGGAATGAGGAAACTGGGTGGGACTGGGCTGTACTCCCTGACTCAAAGCCTTCCTATTTGCACAGTCACAGCTGCTCCAGCTCAACAGAAGACAAACTCAGGGAAAAGCTAAGTCAAAATTTCAAACTGAGGAAGGCTTAATAGAGCACGTGGCACCCACAGACCGCAAAGGGCTTGGCAATCAAGGTCAGTACCACTCTCCTTACTTTGTAAATGGGAAAACAGATGAAACAAAGCTATGGAAAAGTGAAATCACTTTCTTGAGATCGCAAAGCAGTTTGGATCAGGGAACTAGGGCATGAGTCTCCTGTGCCCAGACCTGCTCTCCTCGGTACTGTGTGACTTAAACTGAGTTATTCCAGGGGAGCTGGTTGTCTCCATCATTTGCGCTGACTCCACTCTCCCCTCCCAGCACCTTTTAATATGAAGCAAGGGCTTATAGTGCCTAAGTGGGACTAGAAAAGTACAACTTTGGAATAGCATGTTCCAGCAACTATGTGTAGCCCTGTACATATGCAATTAGGGGCTAAAATGTGAACTGCATGTTTGAATTGTGCTGTGTTTTGTGTTGATACAGTCTTCATTTTCTGGCTGTTTCCGTGTGAATCATCTCTACCAAGCAAATTCCTGGTAGACTTCCTGCAACCTCTGGCACTCTCCCTCTCCAAATAAATTGTTAATGGAAAAATGAATACTTTTATTTCCCTGTTTTCCTCCATAGTGCATAGCAGAATTTGTTGAATCAGTAATTTTCTTTGCCTCCATCTTCTTGATATACTTGTCACTTATATCTAAATGGTAAATACTGTGATAAAAAAAGCCAAATGAGCAAACAAAAAAAATATCAAATACCTGAAACAGTTGTGTCCACAAAGCTGACTCCTGTTTGTTTGGAGTTCCTACTAGACAACTAAATCACTCCACAGGGTTGTTAGAGCTGTCCCTTATTGCTGAGCCATGCTGTAATGGATGTTGGTCTTCTCTCCAACAGACAGGAGCTTCCTGAAGATGAAACCCTCTGCCACCTATGAGCTGTTAGTGGATGGTGTTGGGCCATGGGACTTCACTGGCAGTTTTGTTCCTTGTGAGCTGCTACTTGTTGGAGAGGATGCCTACCCTGTGCTCCTGAGTGCTAAGAAGCAGGTTCTGATTGCCGTTTCACAGTATGGGAAGGGCCGGATGGTGATTGTTTCCCATGAAGGAATTTTGAAGGACTCCAAGTTTTCCCAGTTCCTCAAAAATGCCGTGGAGTGGCTCAAGCCTTGCCCTGAGGCCGTGGTTGGGGTTCATCCAAGGTTGGATTCCCTCTCCCAGGTGCTGCTTGGGGCTGGCACCAAAGTACAGACAGGAGCAGAGCTCATCCCCTCTCTGGGGGTGTACTGTGTGCATGCCTATGACAGTTCGCAGGCAGAAGACCTGATTGGCTTTGTGAAGGAGGGTGGAGGGCTGCTCATTGGAGGCCAAGCCTGGCACTGGGCTAGTCAACATGGAAAGGAGAAGGTGCTGTTTGAATTCCCTGGAAATCAGGTGACCAGCGTGGCAGGCGTGTACTTCACAGGAAACGCTGTGGAAAAAGGCATCTTCAAAGTTGCCAAGAAAATTCCCAAGATCCCATTAGTTGTCCCGTGAGTATCTGAATTGCTCTCTATTTAAACAACTCATCTGATTGTGCAGGTGAGTTGTTTATGGATTTGTGAGGTGAGAGGTGAGGATGATGGTGAATGTTGGTTCTTTAATAGCCAGGACGGGATGTAACTTGCATGTTCCATTTTAAAGGGGACTTTCCCTGCTCTTTGCAACTGGAAAGAATGGGGTTTTCCACTGCTTCCAGGGCAGCTGGGCCAGGCCCAGGCAATTTGTTTTAGCAGAAGGAAATGGCAGGAGCTGTCTTTTAGAGCATTCTGCCTGATTAAGTGTACCTGAGTGCAACACATAGCAAAGCAGTGATAGGAGGAGTAACGCCTTTCCCTCTCCCCACCTGTGTACATTCAGGATGATTTTCCCACAGCTGAAAACCAGGTTGGAGATGAAGAACCAGGCCAGCCCTCTGGGCCAGGCTCTGGCTGACAGCTGCTAAACCTGTTTAGCCTGTTACTTGTAGGAATTCACCTTTTGCAGTGAGAGCCTGAGACCATCCTGGAGCTGAGGAGGCAGTTTGGGTGCCACCTCCCTCCTCAGTTCTGACACAGGCTGAGGGCAGGAAATCTCAGTGCTCACTGGGTTTGTTTGGAATTCAAGCCTGGCCCTTTGGGTCCTGGAGCATCAGGTGTAAAAATCAGGGCTGTTACGAATCATATCACACAGCTGACTAGGCGCTGGGGTCCTGGGCATCTTCCTCCCTTTGCCAGTGACTGTTCCAGGCCGGGCCTCCTGCTACTTTCTGCTCAGTTACACAAGGTGCAGCAGGCTCTCCGAGGAGGATGAATGCTGCTGTGCTTCTGCTGTGTGTCAGCTTCATCGCACCGTAGTGAAAGCCACAATTACAGTAAAATTCCCTGCAAGTCTTTCCTTCACAGCCTTTTTCTTGTGGAAATATAGTATGAGATTTCTAATGTTTTCAAACCATTTGATTTGGTATTTTCTGAAGGCTCAATTTATTTGCCAGTAAAGGTAGTAGAAATCTCATCCTTTGAATTCAGTGAGGTCCTTAGAACATAGCTAACAAATAAAGTTTTTATTAAAATTTGCTGGTTGATTCTTGTTCTCACCTGCATTGCACAGGCATGTTCCCACTGCTTTGTGCACAGTGCACAGAAGAGGTAGAGGGGTGGAGAATTCAGCAGAGAAAAATCATGTTGCAATTAACAGGACTTTAAATGGTAACTAAGGGTGAAATATACCTTGTGTATGTTGCTTTTGTAGTGGTTTTGATTCAATCCAGAGCCACAGAGAAATTTAGATTTCTAATTTCCATGTAACACAACAGCTCTGAGCGTTCATGCCTTGCTGCCAGCGTTGTGTGCAGAGAATCAGCCTGAAGTCTGAGGCAGGTGCCAGGGCACATATTCTGTGTGACAAAGGGTCTCAGTAAAGTAGTAACTAAAGGAGGGCTGCAGATTTAATTCCTGTGATATGACTGTGCAGAAGGGTCACATCATTTATTCTTGTTGAGTTGGCTACAATGGCCATGTAACAACAGATACTTTACAGGTGTTGGAGTAAAACTGTATTTGGCAGAATCAGGAGAAAGTACACACAAGGCAAATGAGAGTCATTCTGCATTTCTATCTCCACAGTGACATAAGGTAGTTATATGGAAACAGCAGAGATAAGAGGGCCTTGCTCAGCCGAATCTCTTTATATTGTTGTCTTGGTTTGAGGAGAAAAAACCAAAAAATGTTTACCCACAAGCTGGGGAGGGGGCCTCCTCCACAATAATCACGCCACTCTTTATCAAATTTAGAAGAGGAACTTTAATACAAGAAGGATAACTGTTCTTAACTGCTATGTATATATATATATATTTATGCAAACAGACCAGAGCAAACCGCTTCCCCAACAAGGGAAAAAAAAAAACAACCAACCAAACAACCACCCAAACAAAAAGGTTATACTTATGGCAGTATCAGTGTTACAGTCCAGGGCAGCCTGCAGTCAGCAGTGAGGCGCAGTCCGGGCAGGCAAGCAGAAGCCAGCGGCGAGGCGCAGTCCAGCAGCAAGTAGAAACTAACAGCGAGGAGCAGCCCCGGCAGGGAAGCAGGCAGGCCAGCAGA
>VWZD01002534.1:396260-428664 GCA_013396695.1 Sakesphorus luctuosus
ATTATTATTATTATTATTATTATTATTTATTATATTTTAAAAATACTAGTAAATGCATTCAAGCTTTGCATTTCCAGAAGTTCAAATTTGTGTGGGCTTGCTTATTAATGGTGCAACGTTCTTGTTCATGCTGCTACCCTATTGTTTTGAAACTGTATTTATGACAGGTTGGGTAAAATGCAAGATGGTTCTGTGAGTGTAGAGCAAGGGAAAATTAAGGGATGGAAAATTATTCTCCTGTTGCAACTTGAAATCTCCAGAATATGTAACAGTCAGGACAAAGAAGTGCCTGTCTGTTCAGGACTTTGTTCTCTTGCCTTTTAGGTAAGACAGCCTGGAGGAGTACAGGACTCTACCTTCCTGAAGGGCACACAGCAGTTATAACATGTCCTTGCCCAGTGGTTGGTGCGGGTCTGAAGGTAAACTCTCTCTAGTTTGGCTTTTGTTTACACCTGTGTATTTGTCACGTGAGCGCCCAAAAATAGCGCCAAGGGGTTTCTCCCCAACGGTTTTTGGTACCTTTTCAGTCCTTTCCTGCTGCTGCCACCCTGTGGCACTTCCCATGCTTTGTCATAATTTTTTTTCACGTTGTGTCCTCACTCTCTTTTGCATTCCTCCTGCTTTTGTGTGCCGGAGGGATAATTGAGTGTGGCTGCTGCCTAAGGGCAGCTGTGGTTTTGCTGTTACTGTGCAAAGAGAACTGGGCGCTTCTCTGCACCAAACTTGATTCCATCTCTCCAGATCTCTCATAAATTATTTCGACGGTACTGTCACTAGTGCCCATGTAGTTGTATCCAGATCAGATATACATTGCTGCTTGGGATCCTGTTGTCCACAAAATATGACACAGGTAAATGCTAACCTGCTTGAATATTATTTGAGGTGACCTCCCTGCAGCTGAAATGCAAAGTTAACTCAAGTGATCTGTCTGATTCTGCAGCCACATGCTATTTGTTTTCCTGCAAGAAGTGCAAGGAAGAGGCACAATAAAAGAAGTCAGCTGTGTTCACACCTCTCCAACTCCTATGTTACAGGACGTGACTTTGGTGCTGGTGAAAGGTGGAGGAATGATCAGTGCAAGTATAGTGTAGTGAAAGAAGTCACTGCAGTGCCCTGACCTGCTGGTGAATGATGCAGTTGAGCCCATAATAATGGGCGTATAGCTGTAAAACTGTCTGAGACAGGGATAGCACTGAACTTCATCAGCTTTTTTTCATTGTATTTATTGCTTCTGGTCATTACAGGCTGAAAGCTTGAACTAGGCTGGAGTCAGAAGGCTGCTTATGTGTGCATGCTCTGCAGGGACAGCACTGCAGCAGAGAGCTCAGGGTGTTGAGGTCCGTCTGCCAGGTCACACTTGGACACATTTGACCAGCTGTTCCTACACTTCTGTTTGGCAGGTGCAGGTTGGCTGTCACTCAGATGACCTCTCTCATGCCAAAGAGCTGAAACGGGCACCGGTGGTAATTCACACCTGCGACGTTGCCTGCCAGAAGCAGTCTGTTTCCTGCCTCTGGGGTGGCCTGATTTACATCATAGTACCAGCAAAGAGTGTCCTCGGGAATGTGCCCATCACAGTGGAAGGGGCAGTCAGAGCTCCTTTTTTCAAGCTTGGTAGGTTTGTTTACCTTGGTGCTTTTTTCCTTAGGGCTGCTCACAGATGCTGCTGTCCCTGTGACTGAAAGTAAAGATAGTCCTGTCTTAGAAATGCTTGGGTATAGGAATATTCAGAATTAATTTCTTTACTATGTTGTCCTCTGGGATTTTTATTTTTTCACCCACTTTTAAAAATAATAGATAGGTGGCCCCCAGGAACTGTCAGCCTCAGCTCTGTGCCTGGGAAGATCATGGAACAGATCCTCCTAGATGCTATGCTAAGGCTCATGGAAAACAGGGAGGTGATTTGGGACAGCCAGTACAGCTTCAGCAAGGACAAGTCCTGTCTGACCAACCTAGTGCCTTCTGTGATGGAGTGACTACATCAGTGGACAAAGAAAGGGCTGTGGATGTTTTTTATCTGGGCTTCTCTAAGGCCTTTGACATGGTCCTCCACAACAACCTTCTCTCAAAATTGGAAAGACACAGACCTATTGAAGTGGGTCTACAGGAGGGCCATGAAGATTACTGGAGGGCTGGAGCACCTGTCCTGTGAGGAAAGGCTGAGGGAGTTTATATTNTGAGGAAAGGCTGAGGGAGTTTGGATTGTTCAGCCTGGAGAAAAGAGGGCTCCTGGGAGACTTTATTGTGGCCTTTGAAGTGGGCCCATAAGAGAGATGGGGACATATTTTTTAGCAAGGTCTGTTGCAATAGGACAGGGGATAATGCTTTTAAACTAAAAGACTACATATAAGGAAGAAATATTTTACAATGAGAATGGTGGAACACTAAAACAGGTGATCCACGGAGGTGATGGATGCTCTATCCCTGGAAACATTCAAGGTGAGACTGGGGAAGGCTCTGAGCAACCTGATCTAGTTGAAGATATCCCTGCTTATAGTGAGGAGGTTGGACTAGATGGCCTTTAAGGCCCCTTGTGCCCAAACTGTTCTACAATTCTATTAATCTATGCTTCCAGGTAAGTCACTGAGTCACTCTGGGCCTGTTACATGGCTGGAGGTAGGTGCAAGAGCTTTCACAAAATGAGTAGATTTTGACCATACCAGGATTTCTTGCAGGCTGAGTTGTAATTTTTGATGGAAACTGTTGTGTTGGAGAGAGGGAGACTGATCTCTGCCACAACAGAGCATGTCTTGGGCTCTGCCTGCTTTACTATGCCCCCATATGGCCACCTCTAGTCCCTACAATAAACCTCTGCTGAATTTCCTGTGTTTCCAACAGTTCTCTTCCTGGATGCAACAACTTCTTCCTCAGACTGAACAGAACCACAGTTGTTATGTGAAACAGCAACTCTCTACTGGAGAAGAAGAAATGAGACACTTAATGCTTCTTGTTCTCTGATGAAAAACAGGGATCTGTTCTTGCCATGCTACTCTTTTACGTGCCAGTCCTTGTCTGTCTGCTTCCTATCCATTGAGAGCCTGGGGAGACTTCCCAAGCACAGAATGAGGATGGGTTATTTAACAGCCACCAGCCCCAGTCATGCAACTACTACAAACTGTTTTCCATGAACATTTCATGAGCATGATCTCCTTCTCCAAGCTTGACCTCTGTGAGTGTGCTCAGAAGTCAGAGCTGCTCTTAACCGCTCTTGTGTGTTGTTGATGTAGGGGAGACCTGTGAAAGCCAGTGGAAGGCCTGTATCCGGCACTACCCTGCTCCCTGGGCAGAACTGGCTGTTGAGAATCTCATCCTGACAGTGCCCTCTGACAACATCCGCCACATGGAGAACCCACGGCCACTGCTGACCCTGTGGAATGAGATCATGGTGGCAATAAGCAAATTGGCAGCCATACCAACAAAATTCCCAAGGCCAGAGAGGATTGTAACAGATGTCCAGATCTCCTGTGGTAGGTACATTGCCATATGGCCTTCTCAAGGGCTGGGAGGCAAGTGGCCTCTAGCAGTAGTGTCTGTTCCTTCAAGGTTATTCTGCTAAAAGCAGACAGGGAACATATGTGAGGTGTTAAATGACTGGGACCCCTGCATAATTGTGAGCTACTCCATCAGGATGGAAATGTGGTAGGCAGGGCTTGAAAAACATGTTGACCTTTTCAGATGACTCTCTGCTCTCAAAAGTGGTGTTGTCTCCTCAGCTGTTCTTCTGTCTGGGTGTGTTAAGATGCAGAGCTGCTGACTGAAGTGGCTTTAGCTCACTCATTCTCCCTCCTGAATGTATTGCAGGGCCAGTACAGCTGGGAGACAGTGACCTGATTTCTATTTTTTCTCTGCCTCAGCCACAGGATTATTTTTATGTGTTCAGTGACAATTTTTAAACCTCTGTGTGCCTACATGCTGGAGACGGGCCCCACGAAGGTTACTGTGGGCAAAGCTTAGCCCAAAAAGCTGTGCCTGAGAGGACAGCAATGGAGGAGTGGAACTGGTATTGCTGTCAAAGCCCATGAGTGTGTATTTTCTCAGCTGATGCTCCCCCACTCCAGCTTTTCCAGTTGAGAACTGAGTGCCTTTGTTCTAGAGTCAAATTATATGGTAAATGTGGAACTTCATAATAAAAAAAATGTTCAGATGTTTTTCAAAATACACTGGTTAAATTCATCATCCCACAAAGAGACAAGGGCTTGGCACGAACCCTGATGTCCTAACCCTTTTCTAAGCCACATGGAAAGACTTTGTGGCACATCTTAAGAGTGTTAAGTTCTGCTATCCTGAGGATATGCCAGTTAAAAAGATCATGGCCTACAAACATAAAATTCCCTTCTGGTTTGAGTGGACTAAATGGTTTCACTCACATTTCTGGACCAGAACATTTTGAGTGCCAGTGGTTGTAAATGCATTCATCCCTCTTGTTAAAAAAAGAGGAAGCTCAAGATCCAAGTTTCTGCAGGAAGGGGATTGCCATTCATGTTCTCCAACCTGGGTTGTCTGCAAACTACATGTTCAAAGTCAGGTGTGGGGGCACTCGGTGTAATGAGTGTAAAGGGCTGCTTATCCCCTGTTACAATAGGTGTTTGCGTTTAGGGGCATGACTCTTGTATGAAGTTTTGGGAATTTTCAAGAAGGAGGACCAGTTAGGGATGAAGACATGAAGGAGACAGAAGTAAAATCCCTTGCAGTGCAAGATTCTTGCCTAGCATCGTGGTGAGAAGTTGTTTATAGAACAACTATCCTGCAAGGTTAAGACCAGGCTTAAGTATGACAAGCTTTGCAGGACAAACTGTGTTTTCTATTTGTCTCATCCACACCACTGACTATTGGAGTGCAGATCTGCAGTACCTACGCTCTACACAGAAGACTGCTGTGGTGCTGGATCACATGGTTGTGTCAGCATCAACAGTGTTCAGTTTGTAAGTATTCTGGACAATGGTCAGGCCTTTCCCCTCATCCTAAAATCTCAACCTCAGTCCAACCCTACGTGTATGCTTACGTGCAAAGAGGGAAAGCAGCTGAAACTGGGCTTAACTGGTAGTCCTGCCTTTACACTGCTTATTTGACTATTTGCTATGATGAAACTGGATGTATTTCCTTATCTCACAAAGACAAAAACTGGTCATTCATGGTAATACACTGTGGTTTGTGAGATAAAGGAAAGTCACTAAGACATGAAAAAGAAAAAAAGAAGAGAGTCATTTATGTCTGAGAGGCACTGAGGTGAGCAATCAGTGATATGTATTGGTACCTGTCTTTCCTGCAGGCTGGATGCATGCTGGCTACCCCATCATGGGCCACCTAGATTCAGTGAAGCAGATGTTAGATGTGGAGCATATGAAAACTACTGGTCTTTGGGGTCCTATCCATGAGCTGGGACACAATCAACAGAAGCAAGCATGGGAGTTTCCTCCTCATACCACAGAGGCCACATGCAACCTCTGGTCTGTCTATGTTCATGAGGAAGTGCTGGGGATTCCCAGGCATCAGGCCCATCAGGCCCTTAAGTCACAGTGTCGGAAGGAAAGGATAAAACAGTATCTGAGGAAAGGCGCTCAATTAAAAGACTGGAATGTGTGGACTGCTCTGGAGACATACCTGCAGGTAACTGGGGAAAGTGTGTGTGTTCTTAGTGAAGCTGGTGAAGCCTGTGTCAGAGAGTTTTCTGCAGACTGGTGACTGTAGCTGTCAAGCCTTGTAAGTGTTTGCTATTCTGAGTTCATCTTGGACTCAGAAAGCATGAGCGAGGTATATAGGATGTTCAGTGCTGATGTCTCCTGAAACCTTCCCTTGACAGACTTGGGCTTAGCCACTCAGGGACATAGCTTAGTGCAATATACTAATCTTATTCCCTAGAAGTGAAACGGGAACTATTGGTTGTTATATGGCATAGGAAAAGGGTGATCAAACTTGGACACAGTTCTTTAATCTACTGTTGATGTCCTGTGGAACACTGGGCTAGTTGGTAAAAAAACTCTTGGCATTGTAAAGTGTCTAGAAGAGCCAGGCTCCGAGCAGTAACCTGGTGAGTTACATGGCCAGGTTCCTTTTTACAAAACATGAAAAAAGCAGGGTGTTCATATCAGCCAGTGCACTGAGTGGAGCCAGTGTAGTCCATCAGGTGGGAAGGCAATGGGTTCAGCTCTAAAGAGAGCTAAAACACGAGACTACCTAAAAGGGGGTTGTAGCCAGGTGGGGGTTGGTTTCTTCTCCCAGGCAACCAACAGTAGAACAAGAGGACAGAGGCTTGAGCTCTGCCGGGGAAGGTTTAGGTTGGATATTAGAGAGAAATTCTTTACAGAGAGAGTAACCAGGCATTGGAATGGCCTGCCCAGAGAGATGGTGGATTCTCCATCCCTGGAAGTTTTTAAGATGAGACTGGATGTGACAGAGTGCCATGATCTTGTAATCACAGCAGTGTTGGATCAAGGGTTGGACTTGATGTTCTCAGAGGTCTCTTCCAACCCAGCTGATACTATGATTCTATGACTGTAGAACTTAAACCCTGTCCTAGATTAAAGTGCATTCTCTGGGGAAGCATGCAAGAGAGATTTCCCCCTTTCCCTTAATCCTCTTAGCAACTAATAATCTAATGGAGAGAGCACTCAGCCTGATTTTAACTGGGGACTGTAAAGCAGATGTCCATTGTGATGGCTTAAACTACTGACTGTTGTGAGGTCAGTATCTCTCATCTCCCTTGTCTGAGAGCTCTCGCATTTTATATGAGCAACAAAATATTTAGGTATCAATCCTGATTTTTCCACATCCCATAGAAGCACCTGAATCATCAGCCTGAAGAGTAAAACTTTGTTTTTTCTGGTGCAACAAATATCAAAATAGTTATACAGAGTGAAACAGTTTCAAAGGGGGAAATTTTCCCACCATACCTTACCAGTTTAGCCAGCGTCCTCCTGCCTCATCCACACTTACAGGCTGGGATCTCCCATCTCCTGTCTCATTACTAACAGGACTGCTGGAATAAATGTGACATGAAAGAACAATGACAATTCTGCAACAGCAGCTTTTCTGTGTGAATCCCTTTTGTTCTTATTCCCAGCCAAAGCGTGCCCTACTCTCCTTTCAGTTTTCTCGATACTCCCTGTTCTCCTGTGCTCCTTTCTAGGTATCCTCTCAGTGTTCTCTCTGATGCTTTTTCGTTGCACAAGAACCTTTCCTCTCTCCAAAGCAGCAGCTTGTTGTTGACATTTCTGGCTGCTCCCAATGCATCTTTCATCTCTGTTTTGGGAGGCCAGTGTGATGGGAAGGTATTTTTCCGTACTCTGGTTATGTTCTGAAGCCTGAAAGTTGGGTGCTTTCATATAAATTTACATTAATTCTAAAAGACACTGCAGGAAACTATGGAATCTTCTGTTGTTTGTAACACAGTATAATGCCAGTGAAACTATAACTTAATTGTTTTTACACTATATTCTTCATCAGTTGCAGGAAGGGTTTGGTTGGGACCCTTTCACCCACCTCTTCTCTGACTACCAGAAGATGTCCACCATCCCAAAAGACAATGCTTCTAAGATGAACTTGTGGGCACGGAAGTTTTCTCAGCAGGTTAATAAGAATTTGGCTCCGTTCTTCACAGCCTGGGGATGGCCTATCAAGAAAGAGCTCTCTGTGGAACTGTCCTCTTTACCCAGCTGGGAAGAGGACCCAATGAGATCCTATAAACCATAAAGGAAAACTATCTAAATCTTGATTTTTACAGTAGCTATGCCCTACCTTTTTCTCCTGTCTTTCTTCCTTTCTCCTTTCTTCTTTCTAGTAATACCGGTGGAGGCCAAACCCAACAGAAATTCAACAGGAACTTCTCTGCAGATCAGCAACCATCTAAGCTGTCTTCTGAAGGGTTAAATTATCAGTGAGCTTTGTTCTGGGTTCTTCATCTCAGGAAGAATATAATAATATAGTTCCTACAGAACCTTTTTCTGATGAAAGGGAAGTTTTCAGGGTGGAGCAGTCACTGGAACAGTCTCAAGGACTGTATCAAGAGAATATGGATCTTTAAAGCAAATAGATGAGCCTCCACAATGTTGTATTCTTCAGTTACAATCTCAGTGACACGAGATTTTCACTATTGTTTTTGTTCCCCTAAAATCCCTAATTTTTAATTCCCTTAATTATGCAGAACTTCCACACCTACTATCATGAAAGAGACCTTGTAATGCATATATAGAGGTTATAAAATATATAGCTGATACTGAAATTCTGGAGGTTTTTTTCCTAGTGAACAAGTCGGTTATAACTTGTAGCTGTTACTCTTAACCACAGCCTGACAATGAGATACATGCCAGTGAAGATAGGGGGGTGGGAGCAAAGGGATGACTTGATAGTACTCAGTAATGGTTTCATTCATCACAGGTTAAAATGCAGGCTGACAGCATGAGAGAGCAGAGGGAAGGAAGGCAACAGTTCATGAAGACAGTAAAAAAAGACCAGAATAGAAATTACCCAAAGGCTTGTTACAATAGCTTTTCATTTTTTTGTTGGCTTAGATGTGGTTCTGATTTCTCAATGATTCATCAGCCTAATATTTTGCTTTGTCTTTCAAACGTTTTTGCATTATTATTCACTACTAGTGTGAGCTGATCTTCCAATAAAATTAATGCAGAGGCTAATCATAGTTTAACAATGTTTCAGTACTGGTTCAGAGATTCGGTAAAAAACTTAACGTGGTATAAAGATTTAGACCTGACCCTGCCTACAGAAGCAGATTTCACCCCTAATGAGTTTATGATTTAAAGGTTTGGCTCATGTCCACTTAAAAAATGTACAAAATGTATCGAAGTATTATCAGATCTGTTATCAGATCAGTGTATAAACTGAGGGGAGCTGGCTAGGTGCCACTGATCAGTGCTTGGGGACACGCTGGGCATTGGCAAGTGGGTGGTGAGCGACTGTACTGTGCACCACTCGGGTTTCTTGAGCGTTATTCTTCTGTGTGTCTCTTTCTCTGCCTCTCATTGCAAATATTGTTGTTGTGATAATCATCATTATTATTGTTATATGTTACTTGCAGTTATTAAACTGTTCTTAACCCATGACGTTCACCTTTTTTTTTGATTCTCCTCCCCATCCCACCCCATCCCCTGCTCCGAGGTAAGACAGTGAGCAAGTGGCTATGTGGTACTTAGTTGCCAGCTCGTGTTAAACCATGACACACAGGAAACATTGAATAATTTCTGTGAAATTGTAGTTCAAGCAGCAGTTACAGAACAATTCAGTCTGGGAAAATCCTACTACACACCTGAGACTGACGTGAGCAGGAGCTGAAGTGGGAAAAAAGTAAATTAGATTAGGAGGCCACTTTGACCTTAGCAAAAATAAAACCAGAAGCAGCAGATTTTCATGCTGTGATAAACTAAAAATGAGTGGGTTCAATGGTGATGTTTTCAGATAGAGTCAGTGGCTTCATTTTTACAGTCAGTTTGCTTTTAATGGAAAGTTGCTGTTGCTATATAATCCCTCCTGCCAGTAGAGAGCTGGAAGCCCAACGAAGATTGGATGAAGGCTTTCCTTTTATTGTCAGTCTAAGGGTGATATCACTAATGGGTGAAGCATCAGATTTGTCAAGACACTTGGAGAAACACACTGAGGCACAATACCTCTTCAAGGACAATTTTATTAACTACTTTTGTATAAGCTTTCTGGCTAGCAGCAAATTATTTTCAAATATGGCTTTTCTTCTGTCGCTAGTAAAGAGCTCAGTGGTACTGAAGGAGCTGCTGATTTAATAACTGGCTCTACTAATTTTGTTTCTCAAAATTTAGTTGGACTTCTAGAGAAATTTGTGCTAATTGTATTGATTACTTCAGCCTTTGATTCTCTGGCAACAACTTTAGGAAGTAATCCACAAACCAGGAACAGATAAAATGGGATTCATCTGCCTTGGTTTGGCCTCCAAGTATCAGCCATCTCAATGTGAGCTGCTCACCCAAGGCTCCCTTTAGGGCAATTCATCCCCTAAGAGAGCGCAGAGGCTTTGCCTACTTCTGAGGTGCGTTAGGTGAACCACCACCTCAGCATGAAAGGAAGTGAACTCTGCACTGCGCGTGGCAGTCACAAATGTGATTTTCTGACCACTTTCTTCAGGTGTTCAGTGCCATGTGCACCTGTCTTGGGCACTTGGAGACTCTTCCCTCTCAGTCTTGCATGGTGAAATGGTGCTAATAATAATAGGAAAGCTGAATGTATATGAGAATGTGGAATAATGGTTGGAGAGGATGAATGACTGAAAGTGACATTTGACATATGAGTTGGTTACTGCCAGAGCAGAGCATAAGTGGAATTTCCATTGCAGAGCAGTGAGGTGCTAGGGGCCCAGGAATTTTTGTGAGAATAGAAGGAGTCAGATAAAAAAATTGCTGAGGGATTTAGTACTTGATAGCCTAAGGCTACACAAGCAAAAAAAGAAGCTGCAGGTACAGAGATTTTGGACAGTCAGATGAAACTGTGGAGAGCACAAGCTATGTGAGTGAACTGAAGTTTGAATGAGCCACTGTATTCCCCATATAAAGCTCTGCTGGAATACAGGAATAGCTCTCTTCTTTGGGGAAATACAGTTCTTTTTGTGCAGTATTTTATGAAACAAATAATTCTGCTTGAGGGAATGCTGGTAATAAGATGAGGCAAAACTGAATATGGTCCAACTCATGGGAAGGGTTCAAAAATGTACCTGAAACCTACAGAGCTGGAGTGCAGAGCTACTGCCATTTCTTAAATGGGAAAATACAAGGCCAGGTGCAGAATCATCCAGAAGCTGCTGCTGCTTCAACAGAATGAAAAAAAGTATGTGTGGGATGTACTAAACTGGGATCAAGCTCCTAAATTCAAGGATTAGAACAGTCCAAAAGCAATCCCATGGCCAGTTTGGGATTAATTAATGTGTCTGAGTGTCTCATGGTTTCAAATAAATATACATATGTGAGTGTGAAACAGAGGAAATTATCCCATAAAAACTAAAGTGTAGCCAAGGGATTAATTTTAAGCTACGTTGTAAAGAAGCATTTTCCACACACACACCATATTATTTTTTTTTAAACAGAGCTCCCTGCAATTCCCACAGCACCTAAAACAACTAACATGTTGTGAGCTGCACAATGGATTAAAATGCTCGGTGAAGAAACAGTGTGGAAGTACAGAGGACATTCTTGTGTTAATATTGTAGAAGAGAGGAAGGAACTTTGAGACCTCTGTCAATGGAGATGTATATTCTATGTATATTTTAAGCTGTGCTTTGAAGTGTCCCAGAATGCTCACAGAGAAGAGAGGGTCAAGGTTATGTCAAATAACAGCAGCTTCAGAGGGGAGGAACATGGTTGTCGTTGTGCTGTGGAAGGGTACAAGGGTAAGTCAGGCACCTACCAAACCTCTGTGGTCTGAGAGGAAATGCTTGACCCTGACAATGCTGCATATATAGTATAAAAGACCTGGTGACAGGTGACTTAAACCTTAACAGATGATTTTGCATGTCAGAGCAAATTCCAGCTTGAAGCATCCTCCTGCTGGTTTCTCCCATCTGAAGTACATGGCTGTGTCTGTGAATCCAAGTCCATAGATGGCTCAGAAGAACAGCCACTCTACATTTTGCTGCTTCTACTTCTGCAGCTGACCTGGAGGTGAACATTTATTTGACTTTCTCATTAAAATCAGAACTTTCCTTGATTCCATGCCCATTTCTTTGAGGTTCATTTTGGTCTTACTTAGACATCAATCACAAGCAATTTCTCCCAAAGTTTCTCCTATCATAAACCTCTTTCTACATTTCTCAAGTGATACTCTCGCTTCTGTCCTAAAAAATGACTGACCACTGCAGCTGTAATGGACACACCTCTGACTTTCGTCTGCTCTAATAGGACCATCTCATGTTGGTCTCATACCTTCTCTGTGCCTTCCTCCATTCCCTTAGAGAAGGCAAAAGTCAAAAAAGAAAAATACCTATATTGCTGCTTTCAAAATTAAAAGAATAATCCCTGTATTGATAGTGAATAGGATGAGAAATAATAAGGTTGAATGCTCTCTATGTGGAGGAGACTAATAGATATTTCTGCCCACTATAAAAATATATTACTTGCCCCACCTTACTGTCTTCTGTTATCATGCTGCCTCATTTCAAGGCTTCCAAGTTTTAATACCTTTGTCATCCCAACAGTTGAACACCCACACTATGAGGTTTGTATCTTGACTCTGAAACCAAATGCTATGTAATTTTAGGGATAAAGACTACAGCAGGGGGAGTTATTTAAACAGTATTATCCCAGCAAGCTGGGATCCACGTAGCAAGTTGGGTTGGTTTTTTGGGGACAATAGAACAAGCTTGGGATGAACTGGGCTGAACTAGACTAGGCAGAAGGGATTTATGTGTCTTCAGCCACTGATGGCTGGCCTGTATGGGCATTACAGTGTTTCAGAGAAAGCATGTAAAGCAGGTGAATCATCATAAATGGGGACATTATCCTCCTCCTCAGCTTCTCCTCACTAGTTTCATATCAAGATAAGTGCTGCTTTTCACCTTGATCCTATTTTTTTAGGTCAGCACAGCTGTGGTAGCTGTGATGGGAAGTAAGGAAGCTAAAACTGGGGCCAACCAACTTAGCAATTTCTTCAAATCGAGCAAAATCCCTCCTTTCAAACAGAGCTGTACAAAGAGAAATCTACTTTTCACTGACAACTGATTCAGAATTTCCATTTTCTTCTTCATAGGGCTTAAGTCTATCCTTGAATCCTTTCAAGCTACTTTGTTCTGATTGATGTCTGTGCTGAGGTGAACAGTAATGTTCTATAGGGAAGTACACTGTTGCCTTTCCCTGCTGAAACAGAAGTGTCTTCTTGCCTGTGGTAGCTCCAAACACACAGAGTTTGGAGTGGAGCTACCCAAGCCTGTCCAAATTGCAGCACCTTTTGGTGACTGTTGTTCCTTGCTGTCACACTAATGACCTCAGCTATTCTGCAGAGCTGAAGTGGCTTCCCTTGGTAGTAAAAAAGTTGAAAGTTGGAAAAAACGACCATGGAAGTCTCTAGTCTGTGGTGTGGCCTTCGATATATCATAGTGCCAAAGGAGGCATGTTAGGCCAAATATCAGTCACAATTAAAGAAGCTGTGCAGGCTCCCTTCTTTGGACTTGGTAAATGGTCCCAAACCCTAACTATAGCAGGGCAGTAAAGATGCATTTCTGTATTTATGGCTTGCCATATTTTCCTGTTTTGGTTTTTGGGGTTTTTTATGGTCATGTATGTAGAAAATGCCAAAATATGTAATGTTTCAGGAATGTCTTTGCATAAAACTTTGCATTTCTCAGTACTGAAAGTATACTGATAGGACTTTCATTTAAGAATTAATGTCTTTCCAAGTTTCCAGTATAAGCATGCCTGAGACACCTTTAAAGAATCTTGATATTAAAAACTGAGTATCATCAACTCCTTGCAGCAGCAACAGACATGGGATCACCTAAGAGGACCGGACCCCTTGACAGAACCCGGGATCTCCCCATGAGTCAGTAAAACACAGATACATCGAGATTAATTTATTATTTCTTACGCTATGTAAAAGGTTTTAGCTATGGTGATTCTCCTCTTCCTTCAAACTTAAAACTTTTTAAATTGGCTATTTTTCACCTGAGTGCTGAATTAGGGGAAACTGACATCTCTGCCTGAGAGTCAACCATCTGTCAGCACTGGCCCCGCTGGGCTGAACTGGTCACAAGAGCATCATCTTAACAGTACCAGCTGCTGATGTATACCACATGGACAACCCAGAGAGTCTATTTTCTACCTGGAACAAGATGATGTATGCAATAGCCAAGCCAGCAGCCATCCCAGCAACTTTTCCAAGGCCAGAAAGCCTGGTGGCAGATGTCCACATATCTCATGGCAAATATAGTAACTGGGACATTTTGTCTTTATCTGTGGTGAGTACTCGTAAAAGAAATACACAAGGCAGTAACATTATCATAAGACCAAGCAGATCCTCAAATCAGCAGATTAATTGCACCATATTCAAGAGGATTGCTGGAGAGAGCAAGAATCTTCTGTGAATTTCAAGAGCTTGTACACAAAAATAACATATTCTTCTGCAAATTTGACACTATCTCAGGGTAAAACTCAATGAAGGGAGACAGGCTGGCCACCAAATGACATGTGTTCTGTGTCATGTTGGCCTTATCACTGGGAATCAGTTTATGCTAATTGCAACAGAAAGAAGGGAAACACGGCTAGTTGTTTAAGGCAGGACAAATGAGATTTTGAAACTTAAGGCACATAAGAGACACACAGACAACTTGTTATGTAATAAGACCCTGATGTTAGGAGGCATAGCCATTACATCAGTAGGGAAGTGGGGGCAGTGGTAGGGGGAAGAGCTTATTGTAAACAGCATTTTTCTATATATCATTTAAAAAACATGCTGTTTCAAAACAATTCACTAGGCCAGTGAAACTGAAGTTTTTTATGGGTGGTCAGGAGGCTCCAAAAGGCCAAGCCTTAGCATTATTTTCAATCAGTCTTCATTCAAGTATTGCATTTTTTCTCAGTAGGATTGGCAGGTACTTTCAGCTCTACTTGACGGCAGCACTAGAGGTGTCTTCTACCACTTGAATTGATAAATTCATCAGCTGCCCAGGCTGCCACTCTGTTTATAATCCATAGCTCTAGCAGCTTAACTCGTATGGTGTAGCTGCAGTTGGTCATGTGGGACTGGCTCAAGTGTAAACATTGGCACAGGTTGCCCAGAGCAGTAGTAGATGCTTCATCCCTGGAAATATTCAAGATCAGGTCAGACAGAGCTCTGAGAAACCTGATGTATTTGAAGATGTCCCTGCTTATTGCAAGGGGGCAAGATAACAACCCCTCCATTCCCCCTTCCACGGTGGCAATGGGAAAAATTCAAGCAACAAGTTTTTCCCCCTTTTTTTGAGCACCCATGATAAATAGTAAAGAGCTGCTTTACTAAAAACACTGATAAGACTATGCCTTCATAAAAATTAAAAGAGTAAAATAAATCCTAGTTCCTGTTTTGCTTTCTGGTACAATAGACATTGTCAGGGTGCAGTGTATGCTGGCTCTTCCCTGAGGGTCATGTGGCCAGGAACCAGCTGCAGTATCACAGCCAGCAGGACAGGTGCCTTGCCAGCTGGTGGCCATCACACAACACCTGAGTGAGGCAAGCAGGGCAGATCTGGCACAACATCCCAGCTCAGCAGAGCATCTGGATTGCTAGACAAGTCTTCAGGGATGAGACAGGTCTGAGGTGAAGCTAGGAAATCAATCCTCAGGTCAGGGTCAGATCCAGTGATGGTGACCAAGGTCAGACATAGTCCAGTGATTACCAGGCAGGCCCATTGTGATGATAAACATCTGAAATCAAGTAAGGAAGTCAGGCCATGGATCAGGTTTTAGATCCACAGGGTCTGTGACCAGAGACAGGCATGGTTGTGAGAGAGCTGGAGACAGGCATACCCTCAACATACTCAGGCAGAGACTGATGGCCTAGGGCTGAACTGAAATGTGGTGCCTGGGGCCATCCACAGAAGGGGTAGGTGGAATGCCTGGGTGAGGCTGCTCAAGGCCATTAAAGACTTTTGTTCCACTCAGGACTCTGACACAAAATTTTGCAATGAAACGTTTTTGTCCTTTGCCTTCAAGGTGAAAATCTGCTGCTTCTTTGGAAGCACTTCAAGGAAAATAATCTATTTTTCCATTTTATTTTTGCCTGCTATTTATCATGAGATATTTTTAACTCATGTATTTTCTCCAGAGTCAGAACTTAGATTACAGAGTTTCTAGAGTGAACTGGATAGGGTTCTGGGGTAAGTTTCCTCAATACAAACCTCACAGTTATTTGTCTATAAAAGGATGCAAACTGTCCTGGCAACAGCATCTTCCTTGCCAGATCTGAAAATAAGAAATCACCAATGTCAACAGAAAATCCTTCTACTGGCAGAATTAGATTTCCTCACCTGTTCTCTACTTCTGTAGGTGCAAGTACAGTCACCTGCCATGCCTGTAGCTGTGGCAAAATAATTTGGCCTTTTTTGCTCTTGGCACTGGAGACTGAAAGTGTAGCAGAAAGGCATACGACACACACATTCAACTTTTGATAGTGGTCAGTATGTTTGATACTCCAGCAGAGGGGGTGGAAGCACATCAGGAGCAGCATCCACTTGTGACAAACAACTCAAACGATGAGTCGTAAAGAGAATTAATTGTATTATTCTCTCTGTGTTGTTGCATCCCATGAGCTTTCCCAGATAGATTGCTGAGATTGTTTGTAGTTTCCCTTCCCTACAGGATGGATGCACAGTGGGTATCCATTCACGCATCATTTGGAGTCAGTGACAGAGATGGTAGATGTGCAGTCCCCCCAAGCTGATGGCCTTTGGAATGCCACTCCTGATCTGGGTCAGGATGGGAGCTTTCTCCTCACATCATGGAAGCCACCTGCAATCTCTGGTCTGTTTGTGTGGATGGGACTGTGTTGGGCATCCCAAGAGATAAGGCCCACAATGGACCTGCACTAGAATTTAGAAAGAAGAGGATTCAAGATTATGTTGAAAATGGAGCACAGCTGAAGGACTAGAAAGTAGTTACTGCCCTGGAGACATACCTGCAGGGAATCTGCAGAAAAATTAAGATTGCAATAGATTTAAGACTGATAGTTTTTATCCAGGACAGCTTCTTTCCTTTTCCTCATTTTCTGCAACCACTTGATCCCTACCCCAGATTATGTCTCTCTGTTGACTATTAGTCTGCAGCAGTGCGTGTGTTTGCCAGCTCATAGGATTCCACAAGCCAACATGAGTCAGTCCTGATCTGTCTCTGAGTAGCACATTTCAGACCCAGGGCTACAGTGAAAAGTTTTTGAAGCGGTCCTCAAAAAATGTACTTATTTTGAATAATTTGTGATCTCAGGACAGTGCAAAGATCTATGGAAAGTACCAGTTTGGGATGTAATCGTAAACCACAGCTTTGGGGTATTCCCAAATATGACTTCTGATCACTGAAAATTGTTTCTTTTTATTGTTTTTAGTAATGAATTTAAGCCAGTCTTTCAGTTTCGTTGGTACAATACTTCATTCAGTAGCACCCAGAATTAACCAACAGTACAAACACCAAGTGTTCAGAGCCACCAAGCAGGGAGCCAATATTTTGTGCTGAGAGAAAAAAGTCTTATGCACTAAAATTATGTAAAGATATTTTAAATATGCATACTTATAAGCATGCAGAAGTGGGTTGACATTTGTACCAATCTTGTTTTGAACAATTGTAGCAACTGTAAAAAAAGAAAGTAGGGATCAGGCCTGTAAGCACATCCATGCCCTTCAGGATGAAGAGCACTTATATAAACACTTGATTTTTACTTTTGTGTGACTTTTGAAAAGATGGGCTTGTTGAATAGTCTGATGGTGTTAAAGGGCTACTCTGATTCTTAAGTAGACATTTAGAATTATTGGGGTAGCTTCACTTATTAAATAAATAAAGAAAAATACCCCACAAAAAGATCAGTAACTGAATTTAGTGAAAGATTTTGTTAAAAATTTAGGTAATTCTAACCTTCCATACATGTATTTTGTTCCATGTCTCTATTCTTATGATTCGTAACTGCAAGTGACCTTTGGGTGGGGAAGCTTTGTGAAAATATTTTTAAATACCAAAATATTCCTGAGCTCCCAGGTGATGATGGTTCCAAAGTGAATTTGCAGGCAGAAACCTTTTCTTATCTGGTAGGAGGAATTTGGCTCTTGTCTTTGAGGCCTGAGGATACCCAGTCAACAAGAACCCTTCCCCATCAGCTGGTTGTTTCTTTTCCCAGCTGGTCAGATGATCCAATGAAGCAATATATCTCCTAAGCAGGTTTTGGCTAATGCAAATGTGATTGTCATGAGGCCAATGCTTTGCAATACTTTTAAATGGTGTCTGAATAATGTGGTATCATAAGGAATCTGAGAAGCAGCTCTGTGTTGTACAAGTGATAAAGAGTTTGCTCTTGATTCCCTCCCAAGTCTGCCTTTTTGTGTTGGAGTCCCACTACTTCCTTTCCTAACAGGAGTCATTTTAACCACAGAAGGGGAAACATTTGCTGTCTTAATACCTATGAAACAAAGACACCCCTTCCTATTTTTTGTTCCTCTGTTTCCTTATCTCCAAAAGGTTCTCTGTTCCAGACTTACTCAGGTTTCTGGTATGCAAAATTTGTTCAGATCATGCAGAGCCAAGCAGGACTAGGACAGAAATAGTCACTTGAAAAATAGAGATATGTTAGGAGATAATAAAGCTAGAAATAAATGGAAGAACTCAGGTAAAATTATGTCTACAACAACAAGAAATGAGAATGATCATTTAAAGAAAAACTTTGATGGACGGCATAGGAAAGGCCTTGATTGGTATTTAGTCTTCTGAAAGGGGTTGCCTTCATGCTCTGCTTTGAGAATTGGCAGCTGTGTAGTGAGAAACACTTCCTTTAGGTCACATCAGAAGCACAAGAGTGTTCTGGCAGTGAACTTACCTCCTTGATTCTCAGCTAGAGTGAATTTGCAGACGTCTAGTGAACCTAAAATCATGGCAACTCAGTCTGCCTGCGGATCTGAGGCAGTAGGTGCCTCATCTCACAGGGCTGAATGTCATGACAAGAAAGCAGCACTGGAGTGTATTCACAATGGTCTGTTTTGATCTTCAATCTAAATAATCAGACCAGTTAATACACAGACTATTGCACAAGCCAATTTTTATAGTGCGTTTCAGGATCCTGAGCCAAGCAATTGCTTGTCTTATGGCTGTGCTTTCTTTTTCTAGTGAATGTTACAGAAATCTTGAGCTTGCTGTTAAGGTCACAGATGCACTACAAGGGACTACAGTGACAGAGTCAGACTCTCTGCAACTCCTCCTGATCTCATAGGCCATAGCTGAGCAGGTTCATCAGCAAAAGAGATGGGAAGTAAGAGATACAAGGATCAATCATTTCTTTTCACTGTACCCAGATAAATATATGTCAAATCTATGAGTAATCCAAAGTCAGTGAAGTGACCTCTACTAATAACACCAGAAAGTGTTCGTATGTATATCCAATAGCACATGTCACCCAGGAAGATCCCCCAAATCCTTGAGCCATCCTGACCTTGATAATCTTTATTCTGTACTTTGAAGCCAAATGACACTACCGTTTTTTTTCTTCTGTTGAAGTCCTGTTTTGAAGTTTGGGGGATTCTAAGCTGAGAAAGAGACAATGACTTTATGATTTGATTCCCAGGAATTGAAAACTAACAGTGCATTATTATCTCCTCAACCCCAATGTTTGCAAAATTTCCACAAAGCTAGTTTTAAATACCCCAGAAAATTGAACTTGCTTCCTTTTCTACAGTAAAGGATGTCCTTTCAAATTTTGTACTTTTAACACTGTTATCTGATGTTTCTTTAGAACCTCTCTTTGCCTCGGGTGTTTTGTGGTGTCTTTAATAAAGGCTTTTTGATTGTTCTGTTTGTACACGGTAAGATAACATATTGTTAACACATCAGTGGTTATATCCAAGGTGTTATAAGTATTTCCTTCATAATGCACCAGCAGAGCATTAAGAACTGTACTAGGCACAAATTTCATTTAGCATTTTCATCATGATCTCATGCTAATAAGACTTATTGATGCCAGAAAAATGTGCATTGTTGGTAAAGAGTGTACAAATATTATCTGAAAATAATCAGATGTAATTGAAGACGGTAGTATGGGACATAAAATGAAATTTTAAAGGAAAGAGCTGTTTGAACTCCTTATCAAGAGCTTCTTTTCTAAGGTAAGAGCTTATTGATAGGAAATGGCAGTGAGGAAAATATCTGGGCATATTAATAACTTGAATAACTTACAATACATTGAAATTTAAATAAATCAGAAGATAATGGGGAGGAGGAATGAAGCAACAGCCTTAATATTGATTTTGTTCAACAGAGTTTACTTAAACCTTGGAAAATTAAAGGCTGGGAAAGGTTCTGTGATTATCCTCTGTGAACCAAAGTTCCTGCTGAGGAGGTGAGACTTCTTTGGGATAACTTGGCGATGTGAAGCAACAGTGTTTTGTTGCTGCAGCTTTGCAAAGCTGTCTCCTCAGGGCCATGAGCTGTGGGAGAAACTTTCTGCATCATGTCACAAGTTGCAGCTGCTCCCCATGTGGCACAGCTGCCCGGCAGTCCCGGTGACCACCTGAGCTGCACCAGCATCCTGCCCTGACTGGCCCTCTACACCCCCTGGCACAGGCTTATGGCCCAGGGCTGGCAAATGCTGAGAAAGGGTAGAGGGAGGAGATAGAAGTCCTTGTCTCTATTCTCTGAAAGCAGAAGAATGCATTTCTTCCACAGAGAGAGCCTTTCTACCCTGCAGACCCTTGTCAGCCGCCTCCACTCCTGCTTACCTTCCCTGCCTCTCTTCAGGCACAGCTGCAGGTCTCACAAACCCCATCCCTGCTCTCTTCAGCTCCTCCTGTTCCCCAGCAGCCCCTCCCATGGATCCTGCCTAGTACATCCCACCCAGGCCCCACCACCTCCTCCCCACCTGTCCCATAAGAGCACAGGTGTGCCACAGCCCTGCAGGGCAGCCTTGGCCACCATGCCCCAGGCAGGGCTGTGGGGCAGCAGCCTCCAGCTTAGGGGGAAGGCACACCAGCCCCTTGGCCAAAGGCCCTTGCAGAGATCTGACTTCTTGCTTCCTGTGCTCCAAGAGAACTCTGCCTTGTGGACCACTTGCTGCTTTAGCTCTGGGCCCCTCACATATCTTTGGCAGTACCCCACTTCTACTCTATAAACCCTTTTCTAGCCAAGGTATTTG
The DNA here is from genome assembly GCA_013396695.1 of Sakesphorus luctuosus. NCBI lineage: Eukaryota > Metazoa > Chordata > Aves > Passeriformes > Thamnophilidae > Sakesphorus > Sakesphorus luctuosus. The sequence goes on from VWZD01002534.1 coordinate 417,075, forward strand.
TCCCTCTTCCCCAGAGACTCAGAGTCCTTGTTGGAAGAGCTGTAAGGATCCAGCTATTTCGTTTTAGTTTGGAAGTTAAATTTAGTTGTACCTTAGGTCATTGCTTTGAGCCTTATAATTTCACACAGCTGGAAATGACTTTATCCAGTGGTCCTAATTTGGAGCCATTGAGCAAGTAGCACTGCAAAAAGTCTGAACTAACTGGCATTCTGAGGTGGAAGAAAAGGATCCTGGAATTCCAATTGATCATGTGCAGTGGATTTCTCCTCTATTTTCTTGGGCTAAAGAGAGAAAAATATTTTTATTTTATTTGACTTTTCATTTTGTAAAATAGTGAACAGATTTGGACATTCAGGAAATATGTGTTGATGACTCCATGTAAGTAGAGCTGAGAAGGTTCAGCATATGGGTACCTCTTCTCCATAAGCTCATTAACCCATACATTCCCTCACGTTGACCAAGTCAATATGCTGAACAGCAAAAGCAGTTTCATGCACTGCTGCCAGAGAAAGATGGATTAGATACAAACCCCAAATTGTTCTCTGAGAGTGGTATGGCACTGAATCATGTTGCCAGAGGGACTGTGGGATCTCCATCCCTGAGACTGTCCAAAGTCAACACTAAAATGACCTAAAGAACTTCATGTAGGTTTGAAGATAGCCCTGCTGTTACCAATGGGTAGGATTAAACACATTCAGATGTGCAATCTTACCTAAAGTGCTCTAGGATCCATCAAAGGTACCAAATAACAGGACAGCTTCATGTTGCACCCTCACTACAGAACCTGTAGATAAGAAAGCACCATACCAAGCAACTGTCTTCCAAAGAAACTGCATTGCTTTGGCACTGTGGTTCCTCATCCTTGGGATTTCTTGGTCAAATGTCACTCAGATCTTCATGGCTGCTTTGAGAGATATGACTGGATGTCATCTGGCTACAATATCAATAGACCTTCTAGAGGCAAAAAAGTGCTTAACTCACTCTTACTACAGTAGTCTGACACTGCTGCTGTGTTCTTGCTGGATACCACACTGGCCTGAGCTTAGAATCCAACTTAGTCTGCAAAACCAAGAGCTCTTCAAACATTTCCTTTTTGTCTGGTAGGGCAGATACTGGCTTATTCCTGTCTCTTCCTCTCCAGTTCCTTCCTGGAGAGAAGCCATCTCACTGTGAACCAGGTGATGTGGGACAATGTGGGCAGTGTGGAGGACCAGAGTGTGGCAGAGATCAAGCCCTGAGGTTACAGAATGGTAGAAATGTCCCTGCTGTTTGGGACACCCTTACAATGTAGTTCATACCTCACCACAAAAGCCTTCCCACTATTCATTCTCCCCAGCATATTTACATTTCCCTCAGATGATAAATCACAGTGACACTGAAAGAGTGGCAGGTGACTTGCTGTGAGCAAGAGAAGTGCTGGACCTCTCAGCTGAGTTATTTTCAGGAAAATAGGAAAACAGGAAACCAAAAGCATGTCAAGATAAATTATTTATAATTAAGCAGCAGAAATAAAAAAATTTGCTCAGGTATGTGGACTGATTGCATGTAAAATACAAAAAAAGTTTGTATTTACATGAAACCAGGTAGAGATGTAAAGGCCAAAGTCATAGTATTTGTCTTAGACAATGTGTGAGATAAACAACGAGGAAGCAGCATGAACTAAACAGCTGAAGAGAGTTTTGGGGATCTCTTGGATAACAAGAACCTTGCAAGGCCAGCAGTACCTGGGTTACTACTAATACCTAACGCAAGATGGCTTAGGAAATGTTTTCTTAAATATAAAATTTTAAAATACAGAACAAATGTTATTCCAGTGTCAGAACTTCTTTAAATGCCATTTCTCTCTTTCATTTTCCCCAGACAACATTGTATGTTCCTCATCTGTGGTCTAGCAAGATAAGGAAAAAGGAAACAAAATTTAAAGTAGAAAAAAAAAGGAGTAAAGAGGGAAACAGTATGAGAGAGAGCAAGAGTGCAAAGAAACATGAAGAAGTGGAGAAATAAATGTTGTAAGGGAACATGAAAGAATCTGAGGTGGGATAAAACAGAAAAAGAGAAAGAGTAGGGGCATAATTATCTGCTTTGTCTGAAAAAATAAAAAGTACAAATATCCTTGGAGGAAATTTTTATAGAAAAGACCTTATAACAAGATAGTACTGTCATGAAAAGCACATACATTTAACTTTTGGGCTCAGCAAGGATCATCTTTTATTAAAGAAAGTCAGGTGAATCCTATAAGGAATATATAAGCTGTCAGAACTAGACATAGAGAGAGCAGTATGGGCAGTGCAGAGACATAACTAATAAATCTGAGCAGGGGAAATATCAACACTGACTGCTTTACATGTCTGCTGCCCAAGTGATGTCAGTATTACCTGCTTGATCTCCCAGAGATTTTGGTGTCACATCTCTCAGCAAGACAAAAGGAAGGTAAGCCAGCACATGCCACTGCTTTCCAAGGCAGTAAGGAATTTTTTAAGAGGGTGAATGCACTGTTACTGTGGTAGACCCTGCACCAGCACCACCACTCATCTTCCATGTGATCCTGTGAGCTACATGTTGGCACCTGCACTGGTCTTGTCTTCTCTTGCTTAATGCCATCTATGGACACAATGAATGTCTTTTTTAATAGGTGCACCAGAAGAAATATTCCAGCTCATACTTTATACACATTTTTATCAGATGTTTTCTGAATACAGGGTGCAGTACTGTTACTTTCCCAATCTTACTTCTCTCTCTCCCTAGTAATGCCTGGCATTTTCTTTCCATCTCTTGCTGCTGATGCCATCAGTGGATATAGTGTTTGCCAACAGCATAAAGGAAACCAACCCCCCTTCTACCTGGGCTGTAATCTGAGCAGGTAGGACAAAACCAGCAGGATACATCATCGTCTTCCCCACAACAAGATTCCCACTGGGAAATTTCTAAGACTTGTGGAGTAGGACTAACGTAGTGAGGAGAAATGGCTGTGCTTTCTTCTGCAAAAAGAAGCAGTGTGCAGGGGAATGAGGTATATTGGCAGGCTGTCCTAATGATGGGCAGGCTCTAAGGATGTTTTTCCAAGTGAAGACAGCATCTCAAAGGCTGGGCATCATGAGTTTTCTTAAGGAAAAGCAGAAGCTAGCTCAAGTTTGAACCATAATTTTTATGCTGCAGTCAGAATGTATACACTCTATGATGTATGTATTCTCAGAAGTGAATGTCACTGTGGCTCCTTCCCTCAGCCCTGAGCATCTTTTCAAAGGAAAAATTAATGTGCCAAGGAGTTGTGAGCATCCATGTCTTGTTCTGAAGGTCGGTTGGGATGTGGCCAGGATGTCCACCTGAAAAGAAGGACTGGAAGTGTCAGCTTGAAGTATGTTAATCTGATAAATATTTTGTTCTTTCCACTCAATCTCCTAGTTCAGTATGCAGGATTGTCCTCATGAAGCTCTCTGAAATTCCTGTATCTGACTGTCTATCTTCACCTCTGCCTCTTGCTATGACATCTGCTGCCTCCTGAATCAAGACAGATTTGAGATAAAGACTGATTCTCACATGTTGGAAAAATACCTCTTTCAGAAAAATCTGTATCACAGAGGGGATCGGGAATCTCCCTTCAGCAATTCTGCAGGCAAACCCAGCGTCAACTCCCCAAATCCCTCTTTTGCCACGACATCTCAAGAAAAACTCTGTGTCCCAAACCTGAGCCTGGAAACTGTTTCTAGCAAGAAACATTTTCTTGTAAACCAATCTCCTCGTGTGAGTTTTGCCCTGTCCCATACCACCTTCCAGGAGCCAGAATTGCAGCTGCCCCTAAAAATTCTTGTAAAACACCGGTCACTCTGTGTGTCTTATCTGTCCCTTTTTCTTCCTCAAAACCATGCTGTTGTAATTTCCAGAAATGACGTGGGGAAATAAAAAAGAGAAGTCCATTGCAATGCTTTTGTTTGCTGTCATGTTGCACAAGACAAAAAAGTTTTCACCGTTGTGAAAGTATCATAGCAACTTTAAAAAGTAGGAGGCCAAGACCTTGCAACAGCCAAACTTTTGGTTCAATGGCTAAACCAGAAACCTGGCAAATACACTAGTTCAGGTAGGAAAGACACAAACTTGTATTCAGATTTTGATGGTGAAAAAGTGACCCATAATGGGTTTTTCAGGATATATTTTCACTCCCAAACTGGAAACTACTAGCTCTTCAAAGAGTATGCATATCATTGACTAAAGGGGAGGAACATGCAGACAGAGGTTTGGGAAATTTGAGGGAAGCAGAGGACTTGCTCAAGACTTCTGTGTATCTGATTTGCAGTGATGCCTCTGATACAGGTCTTCTGCCTTTTTTTCACATTAGAAATCCTGCCTTGGGGCAGGGACTCTGACTTTTATACTTCTTGTGATATTTAGTTGCCTTCTCTACCCTTCATTGCCATGCTTCATCCTGCCACACATCTGAACAGAATCTCCAGAATCTCCTTTCTGTTACATCCTGGGCAAGTGGTGGCATTGAATACTATACAGTCTGCTTGGTTGCTTTCACATGTGATTCTCCAAAAGTATCCAGAGCTGTTCTAACAAGCTCTGCAGATGAACTCTAGGTTATGCTCCTGGCCAGTCCATCTCACTCACAGCAGTATTCTCATCTACAGGTGCCAACCACACTAAAAAGTTAGAACCTCCATACAGGGAGGCTGGGCTGTGGAAATCTGGGACATGTCACTCAGAGGACATCCTCATGCAAAGAGCAGTATTAACATTTATTAATATGCTTTCTAATGTATCAACACAGAATATGTTGAAGGAAGAAGGAAACATTAAAGATAAGCCATGAGTAATGTTTCCCTTCAGAGGAGAGACAAGAATACTTCACTGAATCCTCATCTTTCCAATTCTGTTCCAGTGATTTGAAGAACCAACATCCTTTCATGAAACAGAGATGGCCTTTTCCACATCATTGAGATATTGACTGAACAAGGAGTCAAGGGAAGTGCTGGAGAATCAGGACTGTCATCTCTGAAGGAGGAGAGTCTAAAGGGGCCTTGATATCAGACTGAGCTATTTCATCCAGGACTGATCTTCAGCTGCAGAAGTACAGCCTGGCAAATTAAGTCCTTCAGATCTAGGATTTTATGGCAGGCTTGCTCATACTATACTCCAAGATAAAGTGTTCGTGTGAGTTCAGGCCATGTTTTCAACAGCTTTCATGAGCTGGCCTTTCTCAAGGATACTCCCTCAGATCCTTCATCCAAAGTTGAGCTTCCTTCTTCAAACAAATTTGACTGCCAGTTCACAAATGCGATAGCAACTTGTGAAGCAAAGAACGTTATTCCAATTACTGTAAGTGTTGGAGTCTCTGTTTCCCTTGACATGAATTGCAGCACATCTTTCTGCAAAGAGTAAATTGGGTTCTCCAGGTTTCCAGAACCTGAAAAAGAAAGTTCTTCTACTGAAAATACATTAGCATGCATGACAGTGGAGGTGAAGTCACCTCAACCAGTTGTGGAAGAGAAAGGAAAGGTTATTGTGATAGAAATCAGGAGCCACAGTTTCGACTAGAAAATCAAGTTTTCTGACTTACAGGGCAGTTGGAGACAGAAATCCCCATCTGATACATACCTGCCTTAGGGAGTGTATTGGAACTTGGACTGACCTTTCCCACTTCACCAGGATACTCACGTGGGTATCTTCTCATATGGAGTCTGATCCACCCACTGCCATTGCCCGTTTCTGTAAGAAGCTAAGCCTATATAGTATTTTGTTTCATAGGCGTTTGTAACTTTTTCTTTGGCCAAATTGAAGAGGAACTCCTAGAAAAAAAAATGCAATGTCCATGAGGTGCAGGACTGAGCCGAGGGAGGCATCGGGAGTCCCTGTGGGGTGAGCTGGAGGCAGAGGGGACTCAGCATGGCAGGGGTGCAGATAGGACACTCCCTGTCCCCTGCAGGACAAGACAGGGCCCTGAGTCCCTTCAGGGCCCAGCTGTGTCTGTGGCTGCTCTGCCTCTCTCTCAGCCCTGTGCACATACCTGCTCCTCCCTGCTGTTGATCACTGCCAGGTGGGAACCCATCCCAGTGCAGTTCTGCTCACTCTCAATCGAGGACATCAAATCAAGGGACAGAAAATAGCAGCTATTTTGAAACCTTTTCCAGCCCTTCGGGCAGCACATCCAGCCTTCCACTGTGGGGAAAAAAAAATCCTGCTTTTAAACAAAGTGTGCTGTCCTTCATCTCTGTGAGTTCAGCATAGGGTCCCAGGTGTTAGAGGAGGAGTTTCAACCACACCTTTAGTCTGGACAGAGATCAGTGCTCTCTTCTGCACTCCCCAAGTGAAGCTGTCAACAACATGACAAGCTTCTGTGACAAGGCCCCTGCCTGAAGGGCCTTTTCCTTTCCCTATCTGTTCTGCCACAGCCATGCGACCTCTCTCTGGTAAGAGATGTGGATTTTGCCTTATCCTTCCTGAGGAAGCAAAATGGGAAGTGGTTTTCTTGTGCTCCTATGGAAATATTTCCATCAGAGAAGTATTCTCCCAGCTCTCAACTCATGCAAACTGACAGACATATACAGTAAAGTGCTCTGACAACCTTGCTGAAAGCACAGTCAGTTCCTTATGCATCCATGTTATCCTAGAGATCTGCCTTATAGCCAGGAAGTCACATGATGGATTAAAAAGCCATGAGTCTACATGAGAATGGATTTCTGATCTGAGTTTGGGAATTTCCACTGTAGGCATTCTAGCACTTGAAATTGCCATCACTTCATGTGTGATTGCAGCCCAGCTCTCCAGTTTCTCTGAACTACTTAACAACATCTTCCAACCTCTGTCCCTCTCACTGTCTATGACACCTGTGTGAACAGGCGCTGAGCCAGCATGGAGGATGGAGTATCATTGAAACAACCTGTACAAAAGGATGAAGCACTTCCAGCTAGAGTAGGGAAGCAGACCAGCAGCTGAGGGATTGTGTGAGCTCAAGAGTAGAAAGGTTGGTCACAATGTAGGTATGCAACAACCCACCCTCCCACAGGCTCAGAACATGTTTTCATGGCATCCTATAGTAAAATTGTGCAGTACAGCATCTTTATCCCTCAAGTCCCCAGCTTCCTTCCTTAAAACAAACCAGTTTTTACTGACAATGACAATCCCAGCCTCAAAGGCTGAGTGACACCAGACTACAACCTAATGAAGTTCTTTGTGTTGTTTATGAGACTCTCACTTTTGTCTGCAGAAATGTTGGGAACACAGTGCCACTCTGTAGAGTTCTGGAGCAGAGTCTTGTAGTGGCCATGGCTTCCATGAAGTAAAACAACTGGGAAGAGAGGAACAAGAAGGTAAGTGCTACTCTCATCCTTTCCTCCTCCTTCCTAGACAACCTTTCTCATCCTCCACCTTCTGGCTTAGCGACCCCACAGCGACTCTGTTATGTGACCAAGCTCTGAAATCTGTATTGAGGAAGGAGGTGACAGCAGGCCATTTCTCCCATTAGCTGTCACTCCCACCCTTGGATGAGCTTCTCTCACCTCTGCAGGCTGAGAGACTCATTTTCCCAGCTGACAAATCCAGCTTCAACATTTTTTGAAAATGGGGCCAGGAAAGGGGCAAGAAAAGCTAAAAAAAGGTGGAAAAGGCTGTTTGGGTGAATGGCATTTATCCATTGGCAGACAGACTAAAATACGGTTTTCCATTTGACAAAAGGTTTAATGCCAGGGGAATAAAGAGACCCTGGAACCCACCAAGGGAGACGGTCACAATGAGAGTTTTGATGACAAGGGCAGAAATAAGGAAAAGCCAGGGGTTCAGCCAGGAACAGCTTCTCTCTTCTGCTGGGGCTGAAAAACACAAAGGAAGAGTGGGAATCCTCCAGTCCAGAGTGAGGATCAGCATAACTCAGGTGACCCCATACCCCAACACTTGGCTGGTCCCATTGTTGCACTTACTGGGAAGCCCCACAGGTGCTGTAAGCAGGTCCTGTTGCTTGTCCATAGCAGTGGGTCACACCCACAGACCAGAGTAACACAGGGGCTGCCCTGAAGCTGCTTTTTTGTTTCATTGCTTGTCACAAAGACCTGCTGGTACTCTGCAAAAACTGCACTCCTGCTTTATACTGTCAGACTTCCTCCTCAACACGTCGTCCTTGTTGCCCTCCATCATCCCTGTCTTTCAATGAATGCTCTTTCGGTACCTCTCTCCTCTTTATTTCCCTTTAAAGATCCTTTCTCTCAGCCACCTTTACTGTGTCTCTATAGCATGACCTTCTTCGTGCAATAGCATAACATCACCCAACGATGTGACTGTCCAGCTCAGTGTTTGCACAGCCAGAAACACAGAAGTGATGGTTTTCACAGGACAACAGGCACTTAGAAGCTGTTGGGTGAACCCTCGCCTGGTTCTCCTTAGAGACACCGGAGATGGGAGCAGTGACTTGTGTTCAGATTGATGCAGAAAGTTTTACCAGGGTAATGATAGTAGGATAGAACTCATATTATACCAAAAAAACACTGAAGGGAATGGCAGACCATAGCCTCTGTGCATTTTCATTGGCTCCAGCAAAAAGCTCATTCTTCCAGCCCTGGCACTACCCAATTCCCTCATCTGTTGCACTGCTCTTGTCCTAAGTCCCTTGTCTTGGTATGGGGACAGCCACCATATAGTGCCCATTATCCATCCCTGCCCTCTATTTTCCCCACTTTCTTCTTCTACAGCAGGACAGAAAGGAAGAGGAGGTGGTTACCTGCAGTTCCAGGACTGACTCTCCCTTGGCAATTCATTATCCTCACCACAGTATCACTCTTCTCCAAGAGTCTACGTTACCAAAGTGGCCACAAATGCAGTCTTCCTCCTACACAGGGCAGCTCACACACTGGTGAGGAGTCTTCACAGTTTCTAATCTGGTGTGCAGGAAAAGCCGTATCCTGGGTGTTCCCCATAGTACGTGGAAATTGAGGAATTTTCATCATTTCTCTGCAAGGTGATTTCACAAGTTGTTTGTTGCAACATGGAAACTCACAGAGGCAAAAGAAAACAGATGAAGACTAGCATCATTCCAGCTCAAACAGCCTCCCTTTGCAAATACTCAAGCAGTTTCACAGCACATGGTAGTGGCTTTCCCTCTTCTTTGGTGCTTACTCTGTCCCCAATCAGTGAGTATGTGTGTGAAAATGCCTACAATATTGGTATTTGCTACTAGAGAGCTAAACCCACTTGCAACACCCTGCAAAAGGGAGTCCAAAAATGGCAAGAAATCACATCTGTGACTCAGTCTGGGCAGTGCCCATATGAAGTCTGAGCCCAGTAACTCAGAGCACAACAAAGAACTTGCCAACACTATTTTTAACTCACTGCTCAGGAAAGAGGATGGAGCTCTGAACAGAGGGGCTGCATATGACCTCTTATTGTGAAGCTGGAGGTCAGAAAGGATCACTAGACGGTGCCAGAGTCCCTGTGCATTACAGAGCATGCAGGGTTACTTGGTCNGAGGATGATCTTAAACTGTGTGTAGAAGACATGCTCTGAGTATGCTTTTTGTGCCCACGAGGCTGCAGGCAGGGTTGGACCCTGAATTTCTAAACACTTCTACATAATTAATGGTCAAAAGCTCTAACTATCTCATACAAACACATTCACATATCTCCTTGTGCAACCTCCAGTCTCTGACCACAAGCGCCAGAGGAAGTGCAGGTCCACATCCCCTTTTCTGGAAGCAGGGCTGCCCTAGTCTCACACACTCCCTGCTGGAGATGGAGGGTTTGTGTGTCTGCACAGCACTTCCTACAGCCCACTGACCCAGAGGCCAGTGAGACAGCACAGGGTCACACAGGCACACTGAAGCTGTGGGGCTGTACCTGTTGCAGCCCTGATGGCCATGAGTGCAGGTCATCCACAGCATCCATGGTGAGGGTGCTCTGTCAGGAGTAGCACATCAGTTGCACTCCCTTTGGAGAGCTGACCTTAAGAAAGCTTAGGCAGATGATGTCTCTTGGGGCAAACAGAAGTGAGAACATGTGGGCCAGGATGTGGGAAGTGGTGGAGAAAAAGTGAGATCCACCATAAATGGTGGCATATGGTCTGCAGCTGGACAGCAAAGCCATTGAATTGGCAATGAACTTCTGGAAGGGACTTGAGGGGCATCAGCAGCCCTGCCCCTTCCAGCCTCTTCTGCAGCATGAGCTGGCCTGGGCAGGCATGACCTTACAAGGGCACCCAGAGGATTTGACTTTCCAGAAATGCTGCTGCATCAGGTGAGCCTGGGAGCAGGTGGGAGTTGGGAAGAGGACTTCTTCCTCCAGGTGGCACTCAAGGCCCAGAGTGCATGGCTTCTGCCATGGGGACAAGTCGAGAGGGAGGGCTACAAATATGAAGGTAAGGGGAAGGGAGACAGGTGGCTGGAGCACCTTGCCTTTGAAGACAGGTGGAGAGAGTTGGGTTTGTTCTTCTTGGTGAAGATGAGACTCCAAGGTGACCTTAGAGCAGGCTTCCAGTACCAAAAGGAGGCTTCCAGATAGGCTGGAGAAGGACTTTTGACAGGAACGTGTAGTGTTGGGATTTAAAATGGGAGAGGGTATGTTTAGATTAGAGATCAGGAAGAAATTCTCTACTGTGTGGTTGGTGAGGCACTGGCACAGGTTTCCCAGAGGAGCTGTGTATGCCCAGCCGCTGGAAGTGTTCCAGGCCAGGCTGGATGGGACTTTGAGCAACATGCTCTAGAGGCAGCTGCCCCTGCTCAAGGCCTAGGGCTTGAAACGAGATGATCTTTAAAGGTCCATTCCAACCTAAACCTTTCCATGATTCAAAGGTGTCCTAGTTACAGCAGCTGGGACCAGCTTATCACTGTATGGATGTAACCAAAATTGTGTATTCATGTCTCATGAACTGTTAATTATGGATCACGTGCAGCAGCTGCCCAGGAAACACCTGACCCCTCAGGCTACAGGCTGGGTGTTACAGAAACCTGTGAGATCTGGAAGTGTTCCTGTCTTCACACCAGTGTCTCAGCTATGATAATTCCCCTCCGGGGAGGCACCAGCACCTTCAGCCTGAGGGGACGTGTCTGCTAATGGTCCATCAAAGACTCCAATATCCCATGACTCACAGAGTTAAATCACCCCATTGTGGAACTCCCTGCTCTTGGCATTTCCACCTGAATCTGAGCATATCTAATCTTCAGGGTTTGGGACTTCTGCTACCACTTTTTGGATCCAGAGGAGGACCAGAACCTCGACAGGACTGCGACTACCACTCTTGACCTGACAGTGACCATCATCCTCACCAATAGGTTTTCCTTTCCTTTTCTTTCACTTTGCACACAGGGGGTCCACATGGCGCTCAGCAAAGTGGCTGAGAAACAACTTTCTGCTCATGCCCCAGGGGGCTGGGTCATACATCTGGATTTTGTGCATTAAAACAATTTTTTTCTCTGTATCATTGTACTTATTGTAACCTTTTTATTAAATTGTAACTCTGGCTTGTAATGTGGTTTTGAGTTGGATTCATTTTTCCTCCCAGTTTGCCTTTCAACTACACAGAGGATTATACTCCTGCAGTTTAGAGGTACAGTTTAGAGAAAGAGAGAACTACACACACAGAGCACTGACTTTTTTCATTGGTCTGATATTGT
>VWZD01002535.1:0-47987 GCA_013396695.1 Sakesphorus luctuosus
GGTGGCGGGAGGGGCGCGGGGGCCGCGGGCTCTGCCCCCGCACCGGCACCGGCACCGCGGAGGCGCTGCGGGCGCGGCCGCCGCTCGGCGCGCCTGGCGCTCGGTCGCACTTGACACCCGGGACCAGGCTGGGCTTTCGCATCGTATTTCGTGTCTGTCACATTGCCTGGGAAACTTCCCCAGCCCGATACAACTTTGAGCAAAGAGGCAAAAAAAGGCAAGAAAGAAAAACAAAAAGAGCTATGTCTTTTAGTGTTACAGATGCTGGAAAACAGAGCCCGGCAAGTTCCTCTTAAAATATAATTGCAACATCACTCCTTTGAAGGAAGCGAGACCTGGAACATAGGACCGCAGGGAAAGCGCTTAATCTCTCCTCCTTTTGTGTAACGTGGGAAAAGACTGGGCTTTTCTGTGCTGTAGCACTCTCCGCTGGGAGGTTTAATGCCTTTTAAAGTATTCCGAGGCTTTTCAGAAAGATCTTAAGTGCAAATTGCTCCTGCTGTAAGGCTCTAATCCGGTGAATTGAAAATGAGTTTGGGTATTTGAAGAGACTGCTGTGCTGTTTTTTTCTATCCTTTCTGGAAACGCAACCATGCCGGTGTTGGACGGCTTGTCTGAAATCTGGGTGTATTCACTCGCCACCCGATGGTTCTGACATCTGCTTCTGAAACTTGTGTGCGCTTTTTCTACCGCCTTTCGCTTCACTGACCTTGCTCAGCGGAATCCTTTGTGTTATTGGTATTTCCAGATCTTGTATAACATCAACCAGTGCTATAGAAGTACGGTTGGGTTTTTGGATGTCTGTCCTGCTTCCTGTTTGGTTTTTCTCATAGATATATTTTTAAAACTCGGAGACTGAGATTAATGCTGCTTTCCCCCCCCCCTTCTTCTAATTCAACAGATGCAGTTTATGTTGCTTTTTAGTCGCCAGGGGAAACTGAGACTCCAGAAGTGGTATGTCCCATTATCTGACAAAGAAAAGAAGAAAATCACAAGGGAACTTGTTCAAACGGTATTAGCCCGCAAACCGAAAATGTGCAGCTTCCTCGAGTGGAGAGACCTGAAAATTGTCTACAAAAGGTTGTTCTGTCTCACTAACCTTGTAATTTCCATACATCACAAACAGTGTAATAAGTGGGAGGAAAATAATGAAGATTGTTTCTGTTTTGTTTTAGTGGTTTGATTTTTTCTTTGTTTATTTCCTGTAACAGAGAAGACTGACTTTTCCCTTGAATCTAATTTGATAACCAAGTAGGAATCATTCATGTGTGGAAAATCACTCATGCATTTAGAAATATACTGAAGAAAAGAGATGAACTCTCCTGCTTTCATAAGGAGTGGCATAATCTGCTTAGGTTGACACAGTACATACATGCTTCATATTGCTATGAATTTCAGATATTAAGCGATAAAGAAAAAACTTATAAATGTTTACCTCAACCAATGGCTCCATAGATCACATAAAAATGTAACTTGCTTTGTCAGGCTCGTAGACATAAGGGAATAATTTTTCAGAGTACCTAGTTTGGGGTTTTTGAATTTATTTGTTACAAACACAAAAAAGGATTTCTCCTAATTGAGGGAATCATGGCTATCTTTGTTTTGGTGGAAGTAGTGTATCAGTTTCTTTGCAACAGTTTGATTTTTCAGTTGTTCCATAGCCTTTCTAGGAGTATTCTTCTAGCATTTTTATCTTTGTGCTGATCTTTAGAATGTATGACAATGTATAAGTGTGAACATAATTTTCTCCACAAACAACAGTAATTCTCCTCCTGTTGTGGTGGGCCACATCTCTGCCAGGGAAAGCTGGTGCTGTGAAGTCTTATCTGTATTCCCTAGTTAGTTATAAACTTCAGAAGGTTTATGCATTCTTGTTTTCTCTTTGAAATGGTAGATAATCTGTGCCCTAGAATAAATACTGTTGTATTCTCTGTAGGTAGGACAGAGAACTGGAGCTGAAATGAATAGTTTCTACCTCTTTTCCAGTGTAACAAATCACAGAATCACAGAATATTCTGAGTTGGAATGAGTAGAATCAAATATGTTTGAATGTTTTAATTCCTGGTTTCATATATACGTTGCTGTGTGTGTGTGTAACATCATGCATATGAATATTGCTGGTCTGAGTATTGCTTGCTTGTGGTTCTTTAACACAAGGAGGAGGAAAGAGGAGGTGCAGTGCGTGAGGCTGTGCTGAAAGAGAGCATGCATGGGTTTTTTTTCTTCCTCTTGATTTCCCACTAAACTTCTTGTACATTACATGCATGTAGACAAGCTTACTCAAACACTTGGTGTGCTTCCTTGAGTGAAAATGCCTGGAATTGCTTTTCCAGCTGGGCTTTCATGGGACTAGATCAGAAAAATGAGGCATGAGTAGGGCAGTGTGTTCCTTTCCTTGCCCACTCTTGAACAGCAGTAGCTGTTCTGCAGATGATTCTACACAACTGTTTTCCCTCCCTTTTATTGGTGTTAAGGGCTACTTGCCATGTCCTTTTGGGTCTGTGGAGCTGGTGTGGAGGGGCTGCTTGGTTGCTGGAAGTTGTGGTGTTCTTGCATCTCAGCAGCACGTTGTGGGTCCTGCAGTGAAGGAGAATGGAGAAATTTGCTGTGAGATGAATTTAGACCATTTTCGGCCGGACAGAGACTGCAGTCTGTCTGCTGGACTGCTGGTGTGCACAGCTGACTGCAGTGGCTTATTTCACTGTCTGCAGACCAATCTGGCACAGGAAGCCTAAAAAAATTGCTAAAGATGAGCTTATACCGAGCTAGTGAACATCTCAAATCTTGCTTTACTTTTTTCTTTTTTTTACTAATACCTCAGAAGGACAAGGGTGTAAGAGGTGATAAGTTTAAATTCCTGTATACTGTATCAGCTTTTAGATTTGTGAGACTTCTTCCAATCATCACACCATAACTAAAGATGATGAGTACCAACTAGTGTGATTTCTTTAAAAAGGATGATTTTTTTTTTGTATCTGTAAAGGTGGGTGGAGACACATCTGCAGAAACTTTGTGGGCTTTGTGAAATTGCAGAAGGTGCTCCCAGCTGCTCTGGAGCATCTCTGCCAAGATCTGTTCATGTCTGATGTGTTGCTGGGAAGGATCCGAACCTGCTGGTGCAAATGTTTTTCAGTATAAGCTATCAAAGTATGTGCATAATGCTGTTGTACACGTTGCATGTGCACATTGCTGTTACAAGTCTTAAGTTGCTGGAATTTATGTGCCGTTTATGCTTTTAGAGTGTATTTATTGTCCACATGTAGGAGAATTAGGCTGGGTATTGTGACTCAAAGAATGGTTGGCATTATTAGAAGTATTACTCTAGGGTCTCATCATTGGACCTTTTTGCAAGACTGGAATGAACTCCAATGCAAACTTGGCAAGACAGTAGCTTAGCTTCCCTGTGGTACTTAACATTTATTAAGACAGCTGGACTATTTTGATTAGCCCTCTTAGATCCATAGCTTTTCATTTTTGTAGGATGTTTGCTGAATGAATCTTCAATAAAATACAACTTAAAATCCATCTCAATGCGTGTAACACAATTTTTCCTTGGTTTCATACATGTGGCATTGGTAACAGTTGCAACATAGGCTCAGTCATTGCCTTCTTAATGTTTTTTCTTCAGCACTACATAACAAGATGGAAAACTGCCCTGCTTTTGTCATGGTTCTTGAATTGGGTTGTCCATATTCTATAGCTGATTTGGTAGAGAATTTTTCTGGCTGATAGACACCAGAAGATTAAAAAAACAGGATATGCACTTCTAACTTCAAGAATCATAAAGGTTTGAAGCGACTTGCTGGGGAAAAAAAATAGCTGCATTTAGTGTCTCTGGTTTTTGGTCCTCTTTCTGACAGGTGGAGGGTATTTATCATAAAATATTTTCCTATCTGAGGGTAGGCAGGTGAGTTGAGTCTAAAGATTCTGCTAATATTATCTAGTCAGATTAGCCCCCCCATAACTGCAATGTTTCTTACAGACTGCACTGTATGAACCTGCATGTGTGTACTTTACTATCAGGATTCACCTTTTCACTGGATGCATATGAAAGACTGGTCTCTGACAGGCTCATTATGAAGAATCTGCTCCTTTGGAGCAGAAATCTTTTACAGCCTGAGTACAGTAATCTACTTATCCTTGTGTGGACACTCTCCATGTAAACATCTACACTTGGCAAAACTTCCCATGTCTGCTCTAGACTATCAGTGGGCACTTTTTTCTGAAGCCCAGGCCTGCAGGGGAAAAAATTACAGTAAACTCGTTCCTCTGAGAGTTTGAATGTGACACATTCCTCTGTAGAATGCTCATGCCCTTTGCAGTGATGGCTGACTTGTTTATACTCTTCTGCTATTTGCCATTTAGGCTTATTAGATCTACATTTGTTTTCTTTTGTTGAATAGTGATCCATTAGTCATGGTTGCTACTTAAAAAATACATGGAAAAGTATTCTCTGCATATAGTAATAGATACCCAGTCCTCCATTTTGTGTTGATAACCACTGGGTAGTTTTTGTTTCTTAGTATTATTTCTCCAGAACTGCAGTTGGCAGAGCTTGAATGTGTAGTCTACTAAGTAGCTGCCAAATACAGTCCTTGGAAAGTATGTTATGTTCTCTTTTAAATGAGGACACTGAGGGCAGACCCCTTTCTGGGAAAGTATTTTGTTAGTCTCCCACTTCCTCCTCACCCCTCCCTTTTTTTAATAGAATAATTCTGTGCATCTATTGTGACCCTTAAGGAATAGGAAAGCACAAAAGGTCTGTCCCATGTGGATAAACTTAAAATATTTGAGTCAAATTTGGTTTGATAAGGTCTGCTGGTATGTGGTTCAACTTGTATTTAAGCACTGTAAGGAAGCAGTTTAACTGCACTTCATCACAATCAGTGCTGCTCATCTGAAGGTGATGAAAGCTTTGTTTAGAGAGTGCTGGTGATTAGTGTAAATGTCAAATAATGTGTCAAAACTCTTCTTTTTTTATTACAGTGAAATACGATAACATGGAGTTTGACTTATGAATTCCACAGTAGGTTTGAAAGCGTGTTTTTCTTATACTACCGCTTTCCAGTACTCTTTAAAAGTTTGGATTTCTTACACAGATTGAATCTTGCAAACTGCTACAGTGACTGTAAATGTCCTTGAACAATTAGCGAGGCACAAACACAATAGTGTAAAATTAAAGGAACTGTGCTCAGATAGGACTTTGATGAGTTGACAAGTCCCCATGGTGAAGAGATAAAAGAGTGAGGGAACGAAAAGGTAAAGTCCTTCAGTGGAGGCGTTTTTGTCTCTTTCCCCATCATGTTTTGTGATAGGATGGAAAAAAATCATAAGCACTAATATTTTACAATCATTTAAAGCTCTTGTATAAGAGTTGTTCTTATTAATCCTTCATGATTAAGCCATGGCAATTTGACTCAGAGCAGAGTGGGAGAAGGGGGGGAACACTCTCAGGACTACAAATAGTACTGGATAAGTGTCTGGGAGACAAATTTGAATATATCTCAGAGCATTTTTTTGCAGGACTTCTTGCAAAAAACTCTATAGACAGTTTCTCTGGGGCTTTGCATCCAATATATGTGATGTTTAAAAGCTGCATGGATTTCTCTGTTTGAGAAACAAATACACACCTTAAAGTTGGTATGCACATCTGAATGACTTCTTTTTCAGTAGATCTGGCTCTTCAGAGTGCTTAATGTGGCCAGTTGTCCCCTCTAAAGAGGCAAACAAAAGCTGTTCCTGATTCATGTAAATTAGCAGTTACAACGGGTGGTACTTGAAGTCTGTTTTGTGCCATATGTGACTGAACAGCATATGGTTTGGGCACTTCAGAAAAGGCTAAATGGGGCTTTCAGCTTTCATTCCTGTTTTGTTTTATTATCAGCTTTTTAAAACATGACTTGACAAAGTGTATGGTAGAGCACAGTGGAATTGAATGGTCTTTTTGTTACAGGGGAACTCCATTGTATCTGAATTTAAGAATTTCATCTTCCAAGATGGAAGTGAATTGCTGGAAACTCTTTGATGGCCTCTCATTAGTCTGATGTGGTAGTGAATGAGTTGTCGACTTAATAGTGATTGGGGTGTATGACATTAGTGTTAGTTTTGGAGTTTTTCAATTTATTAAATTCTCTATAAAGACCAAATCCTAAGTGCTAATTCAATTTGTCTTTTTCAAGGCATTTTCTGTAGTTTTTAGTATCTGTGTGTAGCTTCTGTGATAAAAATTTAAGATTGAATCTGGTGATTAGCTTACTGGTGTTTGGATGTTACAGATAGCAGAGAAAATATCTCGCCTCAGAACTCTGCCAGGAGATAAGAAAATCAAATACATTTCCTTTTCTAACCACTCCTTTGGCTAATTTAATTCCGTCACTTAAAGGATGGTGAAGACTGAAGTCATGCAGGACTCAAGGACACAGAACTCTTTTGTACCTGTGTCTGTCCTCTGCTCGTTCAGCCATTCTTTGGTAGGAGGTTTAGGCTGGTTATTAGAAGGAGGTTGGGCACTGGCACAGGCTCCCCAGGGCAGTGGTCACAGCACCAAGCCTGACAGAGTTCAAGAAGTATTTGGACAATACACACAGCATGTGGTGTGACTCTTGGGGATGGTCCTGTGCAGGGCCAGGAGTTGGTCTTGATGATCCTTCTGGGTCCTTTCCAGCTTGGCATATTCTGTGATTTTGTGACTTGCTTGGCTGTCAATTTAGAGAAACAATATGCTAAACTTGAGTATGAAGGACAACTGAGAATGTGATACACCTCAAGTGCATTCGTTTTGCTCATGCTCCTGTGCTCAAATCAGGATTATTTTGTTATTACAGATATGCAAGTCTCTATTTCTGCTGTGCTATTGAAGATCAGGACAACGAGCTAATAACTCTGGAAATAATTCATCGCTATGTAGAACTTCTTGACAAGTATTTTGGCAGTGTGAGTCAGTTTCTTTACATTTCGTAATTTTGTTTTATGCCCACAGTCCTTTTACAAAACCAACTGGCTGTTGGAAAGGTGCATCTATAATGCATTTTATGTGGCTTCCTTGACCAAGCTAAACTGATGGTTGCCTATATAACTGTTAAAATACAAAACTAAATTAAAATATTTAAAAAACAAAAGAATTGTTATTAATCTGTTGTTAATTGCCTGTATTTATTTAATTTCACTTGAGATCAGATAAAAGCTTTCTGTTTAGACACCCAGCTTTCCCTCTCCCTGGCACTGCTCTAGTGTGTGAGCACTTCTTACATCCGCTTCCAAAGGGGGCAGTTGGTTGTGCAGTAGCAGGAGTGGTAAGGAAAGGCAAGACAGACGTCTGCTTACCCAGACAGCAAACACGAAAAACTGTGGTACTGTGTGTTGGCACTCATAGAAAAACTGCTGCTCAGTCTTCTGCCTTCCTAGTCCTTCCAACTACAGAATGCACAGGATGAATAAGACATTTCAGATTATTGTGTTTTCACGTTTTTCTGTAAGATCTTTAGATACTGCAGGCAAGACGAGAACTTCTGTAGGGATACTGTCTTGCCTTATGAAGAGCCACGTTGTACAGATGGTTGTGCGTTTAACAATGAAAGTGCTTTTCAGAGGTTGCTGTAACTGTTTTTAATTCAAGCAAAATATTGTTTTTCTTTTTTTCTTTTTCTACCAAGGACTGATTTTTGTCGCCCCATTTCTTATGAGATTATAGACTTAACTAATGATTTGGTGAAGTTTGATGAAGCTGTGAACAAGTTAAGTTGTTTTGTGAGAGGATGTACCTCAACCGAGAATATCCTCCCACTTGGCAATAATGCTTGATGTTCCTTTTAGGTATGTGAACTTGATATCATCTTCAATTTTGAAAAAGCCTATTTCATTCTGGATGAGTTCCTTTTAGGAGGGGAAGTTCAGGAGACTTCCAAGAAAAATGTCCTTAAAGCCATTGAACAAGCAGATCTTTTGCAGGAGGTAAGCAAATTCAGCTTCTCTGGCCAAAGTGTCAGCATGGTAGGCTGTGACTCAAAAGAGCTCCTGTTTCTCTAAGCTTGTAGAAGGTACTGTTTGGCATGCTTAGCATGTAGTTTCCAGTTAGTTGTCCTAATTTTGCAATAGGATGACGTTAATCTGCTGTTTTCATTTTGTTTGGCACGTTTGTGTTTTAACCCCCTGTGACTTTGTGTTCTGCTGGTAAATGCAAGTGGATATTTTATGTTTCCACCTAGATAATTGTAGTTCATGCTGGTTTAACTAAGTGTTGTTTGTGTGTCTTTCATTTCTTCTTTTTATTAGTTAATCATTAGTTTTTCTGTTCAAATCTGATGCATGTTCACTTCTTTACTGTTTCATTGCTGAAATCCAGAAGGTAGACTCTCTTCTTTGAGACTCATTCAGGTATAGTTCTTATTAGTTCTTAGACCTGCTTTTCTGCTATAGTTTGCTTACTCTGGAGCATTTATAAGTTGACAAAGCAGTAATAGTAGTGCCATAGAAATATACAGAATAAAGTATAAGAGCATTGTTTATTCACTTTGAATGCTTTTGTTTTTTATTACTGCTGTTGAAAAAAGAAAGATTACATCTCTTCCATTTTTTAAAAAACTTCTTGTGTGAAGGAGTTCAATGATATAGAATAACTTTGTATCATCTCTTCATCCTATGCTGCTTGTTTTGCGTTTGTTTTTTTGTTTGTTGTTTTTCTTACCGCATTGTGGTCAGTGTTAAGGTTCTTGAATATCTAAATGGAAGTCACAAAATACTTGTGTACTGGGGAAATCATCAGCCTTGTGTGCAAGTCAGTGGAACATACGGTTTAACAGGCATGATGAGCCTTAGTTTCTTTCCATGTACTGAGGTTCACTGCTCAGATTCTATACAGATCTGAGCTGCTCTGTTCCCACCCGGCTCCCCAGTTTGAACCTTCAATTTGTTGTTTTGTTCTATGACTTAATTGCTTAATTCTCTTACAAGCATTCTGTGTTTCGTTTGGTAATCTTTTGTTGGGCAAATTAATAGGTTGGGGAAATGTTCTTTGCCCTTCCAGTTTGTAATCCTTTCAGAGTACAGTCAGATCCACTGCACACTAAAGTTCTTGTCTGTCAACAGCTGGTCAGTGTCATGGACAAGGTCAGCCACTGCACATGGATTAGCTGGCCTATTTTTCTGGAAAGGAAATATATGCACTTATTTACTTCTTGTGATCTGATTCAATTTTTTAAGCCCTTCTTTACTCTTAAGAGGAATTATCTTAACCAAAGGTCCTGTTGCAGTTTGCAAAGAGGGGAGAAAAATAATCTGTTTATTGTCTTAAAATCTTCTGCTCTTTATATGAAAGCAGATATAAAAGATTAGTTATATATTCTAGTCTGTCTCCTGAAAATGCATTTAATTACACACCGGGTAGAATTACTGTATTCTTTCTCATTCTTACTGGTTTTGAATTTTACTTTCACCATTTTCATAGCGTTCCTCTAAAGCCAAAGTGCTTTCTACTTCTGGGAATTCATTACCTGTTTTCTCTCCAAGCAACTAACATTCTCTTTTTACAGAGAATATAATTTAATATTAATATAGCTTCAAGTTAGAACCTTTATGTAAAAGGAAGTATCAATTTTTCAATGTGAGACTTTTCCCCTGCCCTGATAGCTTTACCCTGATTTCCCCATCTCGGAGGATTTCTGTTGTCGAGGTTTATTAAATAATTTTTTGTTAAAATGGAATGTACAGCATCACTGTAGTCCTATGTTGGACTTCTATGTTTTTCATTCTTAGTTATATTATGTTGACTATTGATCAATTATAAAACTACTGATTTTTAGTTTATAAACCCTGTAAAAGTCTGGGTTCATATTTATATTGGGTTTCCAATAAATTTGGACTCTTTCTACAGAAGTTTGTTTTTGTATCAACTGCTGCTGTGTGCATGCAGAATTTGATGAAGGGAGTTGTTAAAGTAACGGTTTGTCACATCTTTCTGGTACTTCCAGTTAATATCTGCTTCCCAGAATACTTCAGAGCTATCAGAATGAAACATGGTGTGATTCCAAATGCAAAATACGTTTCTAGCAGCGTTGTCGTGTGTTTGGATTTGACCATGTCAGATTTTAATTATGTGCAAAGTGACTTATTTGGTCCTGAATGCTCATACTGCCAAATATATGTATTAATCAGTGTTGAATACACAACATTATTAATTAGTAATGGTACATACATGAATGTATGAAGTACCTTAAATGTGAAGAGCTGTATAGAATACTTATACAAAGGAAAATCATTACAAATACATTAAGTGGCTACTTGTGTGATGGTAAAAGGAAATATGCAGAGGCACAAATTGCTGAGCAGTGAATTAGTTCTTAATAGCCCTGGCTATTTACGTTTTCTGTGGTGGTTTTCCAGGATGCACTTCTGTGTCTGAGCACCTACTTCAGTTTGTCATTAAGTTCTTGGTGCCGTGTGGACCACTTGCAAACTGCTGGTGTTTGTGTGACTGAAACACACAACTTTTTAAGCATTTCCCACCTTCACATTCTTGTCAGCTCTTCAATAATGTCCTCAGTTCAAATATTCGTTTTCTACCCCTTTCCCCATACCTACTAGCACCTGATAACTGACAAACAGTCATCAATGCATGGTAAAAACTAGTTACTCCAGTGCTTCCATATTTCCTTGTAACTCTATTTCTAGAAATACTACTTTTAGAAAGAATGCTGTTACATGTCTTTGATGATTTTGTATCTTGTTTGCTACAGAAATTTTAAATATTTAACTAGTGATTACAAAGGCAACCACTGCTGCAAAGGTGGGTTTTGCTTGTGTGAACAATTCAGTTATACTCAGAGCAGAAAACTGGCAGATGCAGAATGTTGTTGCATAAGGAATGTGTGTGTGTGTATAGATATATATACACGTGTATATATGTATATACATATATATATACACACACACAGGTGTGCATGTGGAACAGCTAAAAGATAATCTTGTGTATGATTCTGTGATAAATTTTTTTAAGACATGAAACTACTGCTGATAGATGTTCTGTGCAAAAGACGAGATTTGATTTATTTCTGTCAAAAGTCTAAAACTCTAAAATCAAGGAGTTAATAATTCTAATACCTACAACTAGCAATCATGTCTATAATTTAAAGTAAGTCTATACAGAGTCGCTCATCTTCATTTGAAGTAGGAAAACATTTCTAAACATTGGCTTGCAGTAAAAATTCTTTTTGTTGATCATCCTGTGTAAATTTATAAAAATGTTTTGGAAATGACCCCATTTTTGTCCACTGGTAATTCTTCTGTGGGATTTTTATCTATTTTTTTAGTAGTTGATTGCAGAACATCTAAATACTTAAAATACATATATATCTTTAGAGGTCTCATGATAAGAAGGCCAATGGGTGTGTCAACAAATTGCACTTGTTTCCATGACTGTGTTTGTAGTGATCAAAGATCTAAAAGCTATGTGAGTGTTTTAGGCTCTTGTGTTTTTGCCTCAGGCAGTATTTCCGGGTCCTTCTGAATGAGGAGTGAGATAGGCTATGAACCGTATTTTCTTTGCTATTTCTTGGCCTCATCGCATATCCAGAGGAGTGCTTAAAGGGTTCATGTTGGTTGACTTGCACTACAGACGCTGAGGGTTGCTCTGTAGATTTAAGCCTTTGGGTTTAGAATGAACATCAGTGAAAATTTGGTGGATTTCCTGCATATGCCATGAAGATTTTCTTCTTGGAGATGAAATGGTGCTGATTGGCAACTATATGTTTGAAGGTATGTGTAATAGTGGGTATTGGGTTGTGCTCGAGATGTGATAAAGGAATGTTGGTATTAGCAGTGACAAAAGAAAATCTCTGATACTTAAGCCTGCAGTGGGTGGGAGTATAAGGGATTTTGTCTGCTTTGGGGAACAGCCTTTGCAAGCACCAGTTTCTTACTAGTTGCCTTAGAAACTTACCATAGTTAATGCAATTAATTCAGTCTTCACTTAATGTTATCTCTTAAATAGACTGCCTACCTAAGTTGGCAGTGACATTACATTATTGGCCTTGGCTATACCTGTGTCCCTCTCAGTGCGAAATAAGAATGAATAGTAGAATATTATAATGAAGATGTGACTGCCTTGATTGCCATCTGCTCTTCATGTGTAACTTCTGGATGAGTTTCAGGCAGTCAGTGTGGTTGTCAGTTTGTCGCTGCAGTTCTTAAGACTTGTATGTGCTTGATTTTAAGCACAGTTAATGATCTACAGTAACATTTTAGAAGATATAAATAGGGACTTAGGAGAATTACCATGAACAAGAAATGGATATGTTCTTAGTTCATTATTTAAGGGTTAGGGAATAGCTATAACCTTTGTGAAGTCCCTCCCAACTCATAGAAGAGCAAGTTGTAGTGTTTTGGTAGCTGATGCTTTTGTAAAATGTATTTCAGAGTTCAGTCTCTGAAGGATGTTGTATACATAGCAAGAAAGAGGTCACAGTCCTGTTAGATTGTTTGCCACTCTCCATGATACTCACAACATCATGGTAGTCAGATGTAGTCTCAGGTGACTGGAAAAAGGGAAGCTTTGTAGCAGTCTTTAAAAAGGATGGAAAGGAGGACTCTGGGAACTACTGACCTGTCAGCCTTACCTGTGTGCCTGGGAAAATCATGGAACAGATCTTCCTAGAAGCTGTTGTAAAGCACATGGAGAACAGGGAGGTGATTTGGGACAGCCAGCATGGCTTTACCAAGGGCATGTCTTCCCTGACCAACCCAGGGCCATCCTTCGATGGAATGACTCATCAGTGGGCAAGGAAAGGGCTACAGATGTCATCACTCTGAACATCGTTCCTCGTAACATCGTTCTCTCTAAATTGGAGAGATGGATTTGATGGGTGGACCGTGGTATGGATAAGGAAGTGGTTGGACAGTTACATCCAGAGGGTGGGGGTCAATGGCTTGGTGTCTGGATGAACATCAGGGACAAGGCTGGTTCCTCAGGGGTCCATAATGGGACCAGTGTCATTTAATATCTTCATTAATGACATAGAAGGATTGAGTACACCCTCGATAAGTTTGTAAGTGACACCAAGCTGAGTGGTGTGGTAGACACACCTGAAGGACAGGATGCCATCCAGAGGGATCTGAACAAGCTGGAGAATTGGACCCATGGGAACCTCGTAAGGTTTAACAAGAGCAAGTGCTGGTGTTGCACCTGGGTTAGGGCAACCCATGGTATCAATACAGGGTGGGGGATGAACAGCTCAAGAGCAGCTGAGAAGGACTTGGGGATGCTGGTGGATGACAGTCAGGACATGAACCAGCAATGTGCACTCACAGCCCAGAAAACCAACTGTGTCTATCCAAAGCAGCATGGCCAGCAGGTCAGGAGAGGTGATTCTGCCTTAATGAGACCTCACCTGGAGTGCTGCATCCAGCTCTGAGCAAAAACCTCTATGACAACTAGCTGTAAATTTATTAATAGCAGATATCTCTGTAAACCTTGATATCCAAAGTGTTTCCATGTTTTTAATAGATGTTTTTGAACTTTGCACTGTGGAGTAGGCTTTCCTGCAAATACTTAACCAAATCATACTCTTTATGTTTAAAGCAATAGGAATTATTGCAGGAAATGAGTAGTGCTTCTTCTTCTCCTTTTTCCCAAATAGTAATTGGGGAAGGGAAGTTAACTTTTCCAAATTTCAGTATTTTCTTGAAAAAGTGGCATTGAGTATCCAGGAAGTTACTTTATCATGCTTCAGCCCCTTATTCTCTGTCTGCTTTTTGTTGTTTTGTGTTTGGTTTTTTTTTTTTAATTCCTGGTAACTTGAATATTTTGCTGGTTTATATAGGAGTCGTTTGATTCTTTTTGGAAAAATGCAGTTCAGTATCTCAGTGTTCTTCGTGAAGTTTCTTGCTTTTCTAGCTGTGTCGTGACATCTAGGGCTTACCATGTGATTCTAAATGCTTTAGAAATTGTGTTGTCTTTGCAGAAATGTGTTGTCAAACCTTAATCTATCCTTGTCTTTATGAATTGGAAATGATAGAAAGCAGTCTACTTTTCACCTGAGCAGCTTTTCTTCAGACCTTTAAAAATACAATTTTACTTAATCTGTCTCCATAATGTTCTCATTTTTCTAGACTGTTTTAAGTGTGTATACATGTAAGATGTGATTAATTCTATTACATAAAAGAAATCAAAAGAAACCAAAATTAGAAGTTCTTAAAACTCAACAAGTTGAGGAAGGAGTTTTTCATATAAATGTCAAATATACACTCATTGAGCTTTGCAAATTGAAACATTAGAAAATTTTAATTAAAAGTAAGGCAAATTATAAATGAAGACCTTGCTGTCTCATAACTGTGCAGTCCCCTCTCTAATGTAAATTCCAATACTGATCAATTCACAAACCTACCTGTCAATTTGATTGTTCATGGATATAAGCAATTCTTGTAGAACTGTTGAGGGTATATTAACTGCACACCAAACGCTTTGTGGATTAGAATTTTATTTAGGTTGTATTTATTATCTGTGCAGTGATTTGATAGACTCCTCTCCAGAGATGCTCTTCTGTTGTTGGCAGTAGCAGCACTATGTCAGAGTGATGGAATGGAAATTTCAGCACTGCTGCATATGCCACAGCTGTTTTCAGGAGTTTAGTTATGTGCTTCTCGTCAATAAACACAGTAAATTCAATGAACAATTGCAGGAGGCTGCTTGACAGTAAGGAGTAGCTTATCTTCAAAATTAGGTGCTCTCTGAATGCACACATTAATCTGCATTTTAATAGAACAAGTTCATTGGATGTGGCAGAATGCTGAAAAGAGCAATGTTAATGTTTGGATCTTGAGATTGTGAGGGGAAAATTCCATTTTTGCCCTGGTCTCTGAGATGATGTGTCATGTTACTTCTACTACCCTTTCCTAGAATTTTCACTAACTGTGGAGGTGGTTGTAGAGTGCCAGAGAATATTAGGTGAAAAGAATATGAATGCCCCCAGGAGGCATCCTGTTGTGTTTGGGTTTAGATTCTCATTTCTTTGTGTTCTTTGTGTGGTACAGGTGTCAGCCACATTGCTGGTATGTGTTATGGGGCTTTTATTTGTTATTTTTACAGGAGAAGATGCATTTTTTGTTGCCAAGCTGACTAGCAACAGTAGTAGTTTTGGTAATGGATATCAATATACAATAAAAGTGCATATATTAAATTTTATGCTGAAAATTTGATAATAAAAAGCAATAAAATAAGTCTGAGAAGATCTGTTGTTCCCAGCTCTTTGAGAAATCAGTTTGATTAACAGATGGATTGATGAGAATGTTCAACTTTTTACTCTAAGCTTTACTTCATGAAAATGACTATTCAGCAAGTAACAATAGTGACAATAAATATGACTTTGTAGCTCTTACATTGTTTAAATTACTTCAAGGACAGTAGGTAGATAGATTGAATAATACTTACTCTTTTTCATGGAACAAGTGTTTCAATGTCAGTTAGTTATAATACTGTGTGACAGTTAATCACTGAATTAAGTATATGTAAATTTGGTAGAATCCTATTCTATTATGCTCTCAATCTGTTATCATAATGAGCAATTCATCTTAAGTTCTCTTAAAAAAAATCTTTGAATTAATATTTCTTCAAGCACAGTGAAGCTTTCTAAACAACTCTCTACAACTTACTATTTAAAGGTACCAATAGCCTTTATCTGGTTGAGAAATGAAAAAATGAAACTTAAAGAGTTTTTTTGATGCATCTGCTTGGAGTCTTGGAACAGATGTTTTCTACTGATGCATTTCTGTTTACTTTCTTAACAGGGGACCTTTAGAAATACCTATTAAAATTGTATTAACTGGAAGAATAACAATAGATAAGACAGATTTGAGTGTAATAATTTAATTTTGTATGTAGTTTAGAATATTTCTAAGTTATTGTAAATGTAAATAAGCTGTACATAATTGGATGGATGTTGGGTTTATGTTTTGATTTGTTTCTTTTTCATTTAGTAGTTGGTATTACATTTTCACTGCTGCTTGATTTTGTGTTTGTAGAGCCAGAATGAAGACTGGGGAGGTTTGTCTGAGGATATCTTATGATTAAGAGAAATCTAAGGCATTAGCCTTTTTGACCCCCATCTAAATGATTGGTAACTACCAAGTTTACCATTTTGGTGGCATGGATTAAATGGGTGCTATGCAAAGATTGCTGCACGTGTAATTAAGTCCTTGCAAGGGTAAACAGAAAATGGGTGACGGGCTTAACTTTCTGCAACACTTGCATGATGGTCTTTGAAGAGTGCTTTGAGTGTTTCCTTTTATTTTCCTTTTATGTACTAACCGCATCAACCTGAAGTGTCTGACTTCTACTGGCTTTCTTTGGTGTTGATAATTAAGTGGGATAATGCAAGTTAGAGAAATGGATACCAAAACTAATAACTAAACAAATGTTTGGCTTTTTTTACTTACAATCAGCCCATATAAACATGTATTTATTGGAAAATGAGCTGTTTACATCTGCTATGCAAAGAAAATGGGCCTTAAAAAGACTGGGTGCTGCTGCAATTGACTGTATATCAAGTGCCGGATGCTGCATGACAGAACAAAGCTTATTTGCATATATAGTGCATTGCAACATATTTTTGTCCAAAGCATAAGTGGAATACATTGTGGCAGTCCTACCAATAAAGGTAAGATTTTATTTTGCATAAGGCAAGTTTAAGACACACATGAAAATTATTTGCTGGAGAAAACCTAATTAGTCTGCTTCTTACTTGATATAATGATAAACAAGTAGTTGAGTAAACAAATTGCCTTTTGTAATGTGGAACTGCAGTAGATAGATCTAATTTCATATGCAGCTTTGTAAATATCAGGATTTAGTTTCTAGTTAAAATAATTATAGTAGTCAAAAATATTTGTAATATATTCAAAATCAAATTCACTGTTGGTGTATGAGTATTTTTTTTACCATTTAAGCATTTCCTAGTATATGACTCAGCTATTGATCTGTGTTTGGAAGTGGCGAGCAGCCAGTAACTATGGAATTAGGGCAGCCAACAAGTCATTTGTTGAAAACAGAATTTCTTATATGAGCTTGGACATGTTCTAAAACAACTGTAAGGAAAACCTAAATGCTCAAGCTTGATACTTTCCACATTCTTTCCCCCGCGTTTATTGGTTTTTCTCTCCTCTTCATGGTAAGTTCATGTATGAAGAGTGTGATTCTCATGATGAGGTTAGTATTAATACTGCAATTGTAAAACTTCACTTGTGATTAAAACTTTAAAAAGTTAGCTATATTGTTTGGGGTCTGTACTAAGAACAGAGCTTTTACTTATGAGTCTTAATCTTTCTCTTGTTGTCTTAGATGGCTACAAAGGCCAATTCTGGCATATACATGCTCAGGCTTAGAGAATTCTGTGTGACTTAGAGAATTCAGTGTACTTGCCTAGAGTATGTCCCTCATGAATTCTGTGTATGGGTCCAGTGTTACAGAGATGTGCTTTGTCCCCACTAAATTAAGCACAGTGGCATTATGTGGTGGCCATGGGATGTTGCTTCTTGGCCTGTACTGTTCCCTGGAAGGAGTGAAGGAATAGTTGCTGTGTTCAGAGCTTAATTTTTCTAGGCTGTTATGACTCAGAATATGGAGAAATGGAGGTGGCGCCTGCTGGGGTGAGTGGAGAGGACAGATCGATGTTACACGTGATAAGAGGTGGGGCTGGTTTCCCTGCAGTAAGGAACTACAGCTTGTATAGAAGAGTGAAGATCATCTGTCTTAGAGAAAGATCTCCTGAGGTAAAGGAGGCTCTTTGAACATGGGGAGGAGTTTGACTCACAGCTTTGGTGCTTGGATTAACCTGATATTTAACTAACAGATTATACAGTTTCAGATTACTTAATCCTTGTTACGATGTGAGGCATAAACAAGCACTGAATAAGTAGAATGTGAGGGTTTTGAGGGCTGTTTCAGAGAGATTTGCTGGTAAATGAGGGTGTTGAGTTCTGCATGTGCTGTGTGGCAATTGTAATAAACCACATATTAGAAGTAGTTGACTCCATACAGAATCTGGTGAAATTTAAAGTATGCCTTGCATAATACTGAAACACCTAAGTGCTACACACCTAGATCTGGTGAAATCTTTATATTGTGCGTTCTACTGTCTAGAACTTTTGGTTTCCATGGAGAGCAGTTTACCAGTGGTAAAGTCATGGTCTTGGGTCAGGCTGCAGTTTTCTTGTCACCCAAAACCGTGCTGACTGACTCCTGTTGAGAAGGCCAGATTTGTTTCTACTCCCTCCTTTGTGTCTTGTTGATCCACTTGCCCTGTGGTTATGTGGCTCCCACCTTGCTAGCTAAAATTGCAGGGTGGGCAGCACAACATCAGTGCCAGGAGGAGGAAGGTGGCGGCATTGAAAAGGGAGCTAAAAGGCAGCTGCTTTTGGCAATCCAGGACTTTTGACAAAGCTAATAGTGTAACTTCTATTACATCTTATTTTTAAAATATCCCATTATCTAAGTGTTTTAAAAAGCCAGTGTTCCACACGTCTCTTGTCCTGACTCAGTGTCTGCTGTGAACTCCCAGGTCAGCTGACATAGGTAAGTTCTAATTTACCTGGGTTATGCTGCACCCCCCTGCTGTCGGCCTGAGTCAGGAGTGTAGCAAGGACCTTCAGCAGCAGGATAGATTTACGGAGTTTTCAGTTGTCCATTCTCTCCCTCTTTCTTCCAGAAAAACTATTTATATGACCATCCTGGAGCTGGATTTCAGATCCATTTAAACTAATCCAATTTAATTTGCTCATTTCTAAAAACATACAGTCAGCAGCTTTTCTTTTCCATGTTGACAACTTGCAAACCTTTGTCCAAAAAAATTATAAGAAGGCTGCTGCAGGACCAGGAAGGAGGGAAAGAAATGCTTAAATGCCATTGCCATGGAAGCTGAATGGTATTGGGCATGACATGATTTGTTGCAGCAGTATATTCTGGTCATCCCTTCAAAGATACAGCCCTGCAGTTTAGGAAATGCTTTCTTAAGCAAAGGAGACTAAGTAATGCAAATCTATATTTGCAGTGCTGGAAGAAAACATTAATGAATCCTTACGTGCCTGGTTTGGTAGTTTGCCAAACATAGAGACAGTGTGGGATTATCTGATAAGAAAACTCTGTGATCTTTAATAATTTTGGCTCTAACTTTGCAGTACAAAGTATTCAGCCGTACTATGTGCTTAGAGCATTTGTGTTTTTCTAACAACAAAGTGGAGCCTCTGGTGGATTCTGAGAACCGTCCTACCCTTAAAGGTTATGCTGTTGATTCTTCATAGCTCACTGTGCTGCAGCTCATTGGCAAGTACAAAGCGCTGCCTCCCAGAGCGATTATCACCTCTGATCCAGCAGATCAGAATAGCAGCTAAGAAGCAGGAACAATCCACTATTATCCGGTTACAGTACACAGAGTTTTCCACTGGTATTTTTACTTCTGCTTTTGGGAGGGAGGCAGGAAGGCCACTGCTGATCTTATGTCATGCCCTTCTGCTCTGGTCTGTCGAGGTGATGTTTTAGAGCCAAAGTGTGTGCATATTGCTAGGATGTTGTGCTGAGTAACACTTGCATGACTGTTGCTGTTTCAGGCTCTAGCTGAGAATTGTATTGACTAGTTAACACCAATTTTTAAGATTTTTTTTTTGTCTCTGTATAGGAAGCTGCAGACAAGATCTTGACTTGGAGTTGTTATTGGTGTAGGATTGTTTTTTTGGTTTTTGAAGTTTTTGAAGGGCACTGTAGTTAATAGTTGTCTTTGAAGATGTTCAGGACCTCATGGGTATTTCTGTGTTCTTTGAGAAAATACTCCTTTAAATGTAAAACAGAATTTTCCCAATAAATGTGCCCCATCCTTGGAAGTATTCAATGCCAGGCTGGATGGGGTACTTAAATAACCTGGTCTAGTGGATGGTGCCCCTGCCCCCATAGTGAGAGTGTTGTAACTAGATCTAAAAGATCCCTTCCAACCCAAACCATTCTATCTAATTGGAGTTTTTGAATAGTTAGCTAACCAAAGATTAGGAAACAGGTATTCTCATGTTTTGAAATCCTTGAAAGGGCAAGTAAACGGCAGGAATTTCCTAAAGCAGCCTTTCATTAGAAGTATTTCCTAATAAAGATTCAGAGGTAGAGTGTAAAAGCAATTGCTTCTGAAGAAAGAAGTGCTTGTTAAATGTTAATCTCTTCCCACTGTAAGAACTTCATGTTTCTAAATAGAAACCCCCCACTTGATATCCCATAGCCTGTTTTTGTAGAATTCCTCCAAAAGTTCTGTATGTTCTGTGGTTCTGCATCTTCTTGTTCTTGCTGTGCTGGGCGTTTCTTGGATGTAGGGGCAATGAGTGAAGCCAAGTCTTTATCAAAAGGTAACAGTTAAAATTTTTGCCTGCAGTTTCACATGACTTGCCTTCACAGGCTTTGTGAGGGTTTAATGGGAAAGAAGTTAAAACAATAACCTAAGGAAGTGTTCCCTGAAAAAGAAGTTGTGCCAAGTATTCATAACTCTGTCACTGTCGTGAGGTGGTGTCAGTAAATTGACAGCACTGCAAAACACTGAACTTAAGACAGTTTGGTGTGGCATAAATACTCTCCTATCCCTCTCTTGCCTGAGGAAATAAGTGTTTTCTTGTCCACTACAGACATAAAATACCTTAAATGGCAGCAAGAAAATAATTCCAAAGTAGATGTTAGGCAGATTTTTCAGTGGTGATGATAATGTAGCATTTAAGTAATTGCCTGGGGCACATTGAAAAGGATGCCTTTAACAAATCAAATATTTCTCAGGAAAATTATAGGTATGCTGGTTGGAGGACTGAATTAAATGACGTCCCTTCTAATTTGATTTTGGTTATGATTTTTAATTAGATTGGGTCATTACAAAGTTGGCTGAGAAAATATCAGTTGGGTTGGCTAAATAGTTCTGTTTACTCAAATCAACTCTATCATTTTTCTAATTTAAAAATCTCTAATGACTCAGGCTGACAATTTCAGAGAGTATTATTAGCTTTTTAAAATGAGTTGTAAACACAGATGTCAGTTTGAAAAAGATGAATTCTAGTAACTTTAAAACATTCAGGAATTGCAATGTGCAGCTTGTATTGTAGAGCTGTTACTGCATTGGCAAGGACCTGTGTGTTAAAGTCAGATAAACAGTTTACATCCGAAATTTTAAATAAGTGATAATTGTTCAGAGGTAAAATTTCATGTTAGTTTGCCATTATATTGTGCTGTAAGGATACCATTGCCTGTTCCTGGTTGGTAGATCAACTAATTTATAAACTCATTAGATCTAGATGGTTATCTTAGACAACATCTGAGCCTGTGAAGCATCTCCCTGAGGCCTGCACAGTCCCACCAGAGGAAGGCAAGGGGGTAATGTAGATACTGATTGTGGAATTTGATGTCTGGCCCTTCCCCAAATTATCTTTTGTGGTATTCAGACCAGCAGGCCGACTGCTCTGGAGATAATGAGCAGTGAACACACGAAAAAAGAAAAAGTCATAGTTGAAACTTGTGAGATAAGTTAGTTCTGTGATGGAAAACAATTTGTCTCAACTTTATTTTCATTTTTTTTGTTTGTCAGGCTGTCCACAGTGCCAGGCCCTCTGTGGGGACTGGTGCCAGATGTCCTAAGTGGTGTATAGAAGTCTCCCTGAAACTGCAGTTTTTTCCCTTCTCACTGTGTTATCCTTCACATCTCCATTACTTGTTGCCTTACATTTAATAATTTAATTTCATATCTACAAAGTTGGTGTATTGCTAGCATAGTTGCAGGTCCCGTGGCATAATGGAGAGCACTCCGGTCTCTGAATCCCAAGGTCACGAGTTCGAGTCTCAGTGGGGACCGTCCCCTGNAGTGAAAAGCTGCCAGGAACAAAATAACCACTTTCTTCCTGTTGTTATCTGACAATCTATTTTGCTTTATCAGTTGATAAGAAGTTTCCACCAAGATGAGGCACCGATTCCGTAAGAGTAATTTGAGTCAATCATACAATTTTGTGTACCATGTATTTCATCTCAAAGACAGAGAATTCCTCAAGTTATAGACCATTGAAAGTACAGTGTGGGAAATACCCCAGGGCTCTGTGGGAGAGCAGAATTCTGGAAAGTGCATAAACATGAAATTAACACATCCATGTCCCTGTTAGCTGATACCAGTTTCGTAAAAAGGGACATGGTCAGTGTTTCCAGGCCAAACAGTGTGTGCTAAAGAATACGTGCAGCCTAGGATAATCTTTTAACACAACAGCAGTGGGTTATAATCAGCCTCATAAGACTGCTGGGAAATGAGGTGCTCTCATTCTTCTTTCTGTCCAAAGAACTAATGCAGAATTAAGGAGAAATCTGTTCTGAGATTTGATGGGCATTTCAGTGAAGACACCAATGACTCCAGGTTTCTGAGGGTGAAACACTGGAAGACCTAAGTGTTTTTTTTTCAAGGAGGAGGGTAATCACACGTGTGCATATATTGTCTGGGTAAAAATGGGCATTTTAGATTTTTACAATATGCCTGTTTTTCAGTTGTTTTCATGAACCTGTATCATGCTATCAGTGTAAGTAAAGCAGGAGTTTTCTGTAAGGATCTCTCTGGGAATCTTTCTGTGGAGGCTCCAGGTGTTCTAAAGTCAGTACTTCCTTCTTTTTAGTCAAAACTCCTACTCCTTGGGGCTAGTACTGTACAATACTACTATGCAATTCCTTTTCCAGTTAGGAATATGCCTCAGCATTTTGGGTTTTTATAGGCTTCTCACTTACACAGTGTGAGAGGTTTTAAGAGTTAAAATACACATTTATAATTCTGTATTATATACCAGATTCTTTTGAATTCTACCAAAAATCACAGCAGACTATTGGAACTGATTTGCAACTATCACTGAGTTATATAGGTGCTCTTATTTTGTGAACTACTGGATTTATAATTAGCTTGGTCTGAATAATTCTAACTACTGTGGGATAATCTTCAGATTACTAATATTGAAAAACAGTATAAGTATCATAAAATTTCTAGGATATTTTTTGTTGTGGTCTTTTGTAATTGGAGATTAGAATTTACAAATACTGAACATGTGAATCAACTGAGATGGCAGAGAGGAGACTGTTAGGTTTAGAAATCATGGGAACTTTCTCAGTTTGGTTGTAAGACTTCTGTAATTCTAGGGAGAGGAATATTAAAATAGATTGGAGACTGTAATTGATACGTGATGAAAGTGGTAACCGATATGCAGAGAATTGATTTTTGTGTGTTTTGTTTTCATCCCGGAAGATGTGTGATGGGCATATGTATGGCTGATACTCCTAAATTGCTATTACTGCATTAGAAATGTCCTCATCTGTCTTCAGAAAACTGATTTTGGTACAGAAGACTGAGTGTTGCTTGCTTTTTCTAGCTCATCATTCGGCAGATTGTACACTGAAATTCATGCTAATCATGCAAGAGTGTATGGAGTTCAGCAGCATAATTCAAAAGCAAACTGCCTGCTGTGAGAGGTGTATCAGACACCTTTTTTTTTAAACAGACATTCGTCCTATAAAATGTAATTTTTGTCACCAGTAATGCCATGGTGCTGCTCACAATTGTGTTTGAGAGGCCTGGTACCTCTCCAGGTGTGTTTAATGGAGCAGCTGTGGGGGTGATGTCAGATGCCACCCAGCCCAGTTCCTGTCTCTGACAGAAGCCAACAGTTGATGCCTGTCATAGAGACAAGAGTGGTGCAAATGATAGACAGGGTGGTCCATCTCTCTGCTTGAAGCATTTTTCAGCTGAGAGGAAACTCTAAGTTTATGTAATGCTGTGATTATGATGTGAACTTGCTCTGTATGTTATTGGACCCAGCACAAATTATGGGTGGGGTAAAATGATGCTTCTCTCCCCTGGAAATTTAGAGTAGCCAAAAATACAATATTGTATTTTTGTATCATATGTCCTTTTAGTGTCAGAGATATAATAATGAGGTAATATTTTTGTTTTCTTGCATATCTGTCCACCTTTTTATTATGTATAAGAATGTGTACATTTCTTTTGTAGCCACGTCATGAATACTTTAATGTGCCAGTGTACTAAATGGCTTCATTCATCATGCATGCAGAGTTGCAGAGGAGATAGACCTGTGACTTACTCATGACAGAACATTATCATCAGCTTGCTGAATCCAGTCATCTCGAATCTAATAGAATGCCACAACCATTGTCTGCTGTTGTACTTTCCTCTTCCCCTCTGTTTTACAGTGTTGTCTCTGCATATGTCTCATTTCAACAAAACTTGTGCTTGTTGGCATATGGCTTAACTTTTTTATTGTGTGTAAGCTTGAAGTCTTATGCTTAAAAGTTCTGTAGCATTTTCTGAGCTAAACATCTATATACTGTAACACCTATACTGTAACATTACTCGAACAGTGTTTATCTTTCAAATAGGTTGTAGTGGTATTTAAACATACACTTGAAACCTGTAGGTGAAGTGCATACCTACAGAGAAACTAGTGAAGGAGTAGCATCATGTGAAATGCGTATACACACAAGTATTAAATCACGTTACACACAACTCTACACAGATCGTGCATCTTAATTAAAGGTGCAAATACCAATATTCTTTTCTGAAGACTGGCACAATAGTGTGACTGACTTTTTTTCCAAAGAGGAGGAAGGCAGAATTATGTTGAAGAGAATGACTTCAGTAAATCTGAAGTTAGAACTTTTGTATTTAAATGTTCAAAACACTCTCGTGAGTAGTTGAACAATTGCTGCCAGTGAAGGTGAGAACAAGATCATTGCTTTACAAATGAACAATAGAATCATCAACGTTGGAAAAGACCTCTAAGATCATTGAGTCCAACCCTTAATGGTTAGGGTTGGAAAGATCTAAGTCCATTAACAGTGTACTTGAAATGTGTCTTCTTAAATTGACATTTCCAGGTTTAAGTGCAGGCTGCCTTGTGTGTCTGAGAACTGCCACAAGGGTGAACATAAGTGCATTTAAGTGAAAAGTGGGCTGAGTGAGAGGGCTAGTGTTGCATCCTCCCTTTGTAAGCTGAAACCAAGGCTGGTTTTGAAAATTGGTTTAGTCTAATTAACAAGAAAGTCGCTACCGAGATTAACCATGAACAGCTACTTCTATATGTGGTAATGCACTACCATCCAAATGTTAGACTGACAAAAATGGGAGATTTAGGGGATTAGACAAAAGATTTGGATTGGATTTGCAGCATTCTGAAATCTTAGAAAACAAGATCATAGGAGTGGTTTTCCATTTCCAAGTTTGCCTTTTTTTCTGTAAGCCATTAACAATGTGTTCGGATGTCTGGTTAATGCTGCTTTAGCCTGCATTATTTCATGCCTGTTGGCTTAAAATGCTGTGCATTGAGCTGTAATGAGATGCTGTTTTTCTTGTTATCTGTATACAGCTGCTTGCTTCTAAATGACTAGGTAATGAATTAGCTTTTCTGGCATGTTTGAAATAAAGTATTGCATGCACTTTTGTCTCATGTGAATGACTTTTTTCCTCATCTGTGTTCTGATATTTCAAATTTGCATTGTTTGCCTTGGGTGATTATGAGCTGCAGGTAGGGTATAATACTGCAGAACATTTTCCATAAGAATTGGATAAAATGTTTGACACTTACTAAAACAAATAATGTGAACAAAACATAATTAATTCTATTTGTTTCTTAAAAGTCATAATTGATGAAATCATTCCTTTAGCAAAACACATTACCCTTTAGGTGTTCCCTGAGATGATATTGTTGATGGGTGTATAAGAAGGCATGTCTGCCTCAGGGTTACTGCTGTACAATTAAAGAAAATAAAATATTACTGAGTTTTACAGGTGAGGTATCTGTGGACAAGTAGCCAATGTCCTTGAAACAGTTTGCTTGAAATTGTTAGCTAATGACTTTGATTTACTTGAAGAAATTTAGTCTTTATTTTATGCCTGCTGAAAATCACCTGTGACTGAATTGGCAGTGGAAACTACAGTTCTAACCTGCTCTAAAGACAACAGCAGTGCTCTGTATTTCTTCAAGCTATTGAGAACTTTGTTTTCCAGCTAATTTTGTAAATAGACTGTTTCACCACTGAGTAACTCTTTAAGTGTCCACTGCAGTCTAATCAAGTTAAAACTGAAAAGTGGATCTATTACAGAAATTTTCAAGACCCTGAAATGCTTAAGAAGTTCTGTTCTGTTAGAATACCCTGAGTTCTGTTGCCATAGTTGGTTAACAGTGTAGGATTTCTTGAGTAAAAGCCTTAGATTGGTGGATAAGAGAGATGTGTGTCCTCTAAAATGAATGCAACAAAGTAGTCTGGGAATATAATATAACAGGTTATATTAAAAATGCTACATAGCCATTTCTTCAATCAGTGTCTCCTTTTGGGGAATTTGTGTTAAAATACA
Source organism: Sakesphorus luctuosus (assembly GCA_013396695.1). Lineage (NCBI taxonomy): Eukaryota > Metazoa > Chordata > Aves > Passeriformes > Thamnophilidae > Sakesphorus > Sakesphorus luctuosus. The sequence continues at coordinate 26,385 of VWZD01002535.1, forward strand.
CATGTAAATCTTTAATCCTGCTATCGTGTCTGGCTTTATCAAGGTCACTGCAGTTCTAAGAATATATAAATATATATAAATATTGCATCAGTGAGGGGGGGGAAAAAAACAACCAACCAAAGGTGTCACTACTACATCTTTAATACACCAAGTATCTTGTTTCCAGATTTAACTTGTCTTTTTCTTGCAATTTCTTGTTTGCTGCTGGATTTTGGAAGCCATCTAAAAGTGCTCAGAGGAGGCCTATTCCAAGCTCTGACTGACTTTTAAATGATGTTGCCTTTTCAGTATCAGAGCTTGTTCCTTCACTGCTGAATAAGGATAAACTTGATCATTTGGTGCCACATAGTCAAAGTTGATAGAGATAATGTTGTAATGTTGCTTGCAAGATTTGAGGTGTTTAATTATGTATTTTACTGACAACTCTTTTTTCTAATAAATATTTAGAAAGAGTTGAATTTGTTGGCTGCCTTAACTGTTATCTGCCTTTTTTTTCTGCTGCATGACATGTCTTGTTTTAGGATGCTAAAGTAAGTTTATTCATAGTCCTGTTATTAAAGCTGTTTATGTTTCCATACGGACACAGTATCCCCTTTCATTTAATGTGACATTGTTAATAGTTATGGAAAAGGTCAGCCTAATGTGTCTAGTTTAAACTATTTCTATTCAGATGCTATGGAAATAATGAAGACAAAACTGATGATAACCCTTTGGAATTTGATATTAAACAACTTGCTCTGAATCTAAAGAGAGCTTTTTAAGATTAGATTAAAACTAAAATTTTATGCCTGGTATGGAATAATAAAATTCCTGTCTTAAAAATTCCTCTGCTTCTGAAAGAGGTGAATTTATTTGACACCAGACATACCAAGGTACCTTGACCTGGTTTTATGAATAAAGCATGGGATTACTGTAAAAAAAAAATAGACCTTTTATAAAGAGCTTAAGGGATACTGTATCTTAGTTGCATCAGTAGTTTAATTCATCCATTTATTCATTATATGCTAACAGATTTTTTGAGACCAGTGAAACAACTCGCCACAAAAATCACGGACAACTCCATTGCAAGATGCTTCCCTGTCCCTCCCCAATTCCTGTCTCTGTTACTTGGTTGTGATTTGTTCCCTGCTGGTACCTCTGAATAGTTTTATTTTCATTGTGCTTAAGGGCAATGAAATCTACCAGCTATTCCTGTGAACCATGACAATTTAATTAACAGCTCTGTGAAAAGTGAAGCTAATACCATGTTTGCAAACTGCAGTACTTGTATGTTTTCGTGTCTTTCAGCTTTTCTTTTTTAATTCAGCATCTTCCATACTAACCCATGTTCAGTGCTGCTCAGTAGAAACACAGGGTTCATTTACTGCTGTCTCAAATTTTCCCTCCATAGGAAGCAGAGACCCCACGTAGTGTACTTGAAGAAATCGGATTGACATAAATCTTCACTTCAGCTGATGCCATCTCAGTGTTTCATACTGTAAATGTTCACTGCCTTCATTGTAATGTTTAGCTAATGGTGTAAGATGCTGTTTGTCAGTATTACTGTTTTGCTAAGCTGCTTCATTCAGGCCTCCAAGAAAAATACTTCTTTTTGAAAAGGGAACAAGAAACCTAAGTTCAAAATTTATAAATGAGAGGGAATTAGATTTAAATTGACTCATTGTCTCCCTTCACTGCATTTATAGGAAAATTGCATTTGACTTCGATAAGTGTACTGTTTTTTATAAGGAAACTTGACTTCAGGAAATAAATGTATTCTTATGACATAGCATATCTAAATGTAAAGAAACTACACAGACAACTCCAAATATGAAATGTTATGGTGTAGAAATTGTGTTTATGCAACCAAAGAATTTGTTCATCTGCATTTTAGTCACCACTTGTGATAATTCTGCTTATTTCAGTTGTTGCATAAAGAATGGAAATACCTGTTTACTACTGAATTTGTCATTATACCAAAGAATCCTGCCAGGATCTTCATATCAATCTGGTAAAAACTGTTATGGTGATAACTGCTTTTCTCAAGAAAATTGCAAACTCATTAGCTTCCTAGACATGAAGGTGTATTTTAATGTAGCTACCTTGAGCAAAACTGTGCAAGTTACTACTCAAAAGGGAATGCATGAGGGGAAAAAAAGGAAAAAGCCCAAACCGAATAAGGAAACTGTTTTTAGGTCTGATATTAGCTTACTCTGACCAGGAACACAAGAAAGGAGGTCAGCTTTCTAACTGAAGAGAGGGATGTATGATAAAATTTGGATACTTTCAAAGATGGAAAAGAGGGAGTTTTACAAAAGGGATTTTTTATTGTTTTCTTTCCAAGTTTACCAAATAATTTGTATTTATTGGTGTTTTATAGTTATGCTTCAGTGGGTGTATAGGTACCCTTAGGAAGAAAAAGCCACACTAAGTGTCAATGCCATTTAACTGCTTTTCTTAATTTCCACCTTAAACATGTGACACAAAACCACTTGAGGAAACTCCTGCATGATGTACAGTTGAACCAACCAATTTGCAGGGAGAGCTCTTAAATATTCATTTATACAGTATATTCATTGCAAATCCTGTAACTGAGATCCAGTAATATTTTGACACTTTGAGCAGACATTCAGTAATTATAAACTAAACCTGTTTCACTTGAGGAAATTTGATTCATACGTGGTTTTGGGGAGGTAGTGCTGCTCTTGGGAGTTCCCAAGTTCAGCCATGTGTCTGCACAGTCCCCATCGAGGGGGGGTTGTCCCCTCCCTCCCCAGGAACGTCACTCTAGAAGTTGTGGCTTGTTCAGCTGAGTAGTGCCACGTTTTCCCAAAGCTTGGCTCTGGCAGTGCTGATGGCAGCAGCACTTCTGTGGCCAGCTGGATAGCTGGGCTGTGGGCTCGATGGGATCGCACCTGAGTGGCATCCAGCAAGAAAAGTGCAGTGTTGCCACTTCCAAGGCCCTGATTTGGATCCCAGCATAAATGCTTGTGGCAACAGAAGGGCCAGCGGGGACAGGGCTGTGTGTGCTACTCCCGTGGCAGTGCTGGGGTGGTGCCCATGAACTCAAGGCTTTAGAGTTTGTCTACTTAGGCCTACTCTAGGATTTACACAGAGATTCCAGATTGCTGAAGACTGTATTTGTCCCAGGGTGTTTCCCCAGTGCACAGCAGGCAGGGATAGAGGAGGGTAAAGTCATAATAGAATGACCCTGTGTGTGAGATTGAAGTGGTAAAAGTAGTAAAATTAAGTCAAACCAGAAGCAATTTTATATGTATTAAACATGTTTTTAAAGTTTACACTGTCACTTGTATGTGCTTGGCTGGATTAAGCTTTGTTGTGATTGTGACAAACTGTTTGACCTCTGTCTGTCACTTTGGTTTAGTTGTAATAAATGTCCGTTTTTACACCATTGCTGTGCGTTTATATGTAATTAGTGCTGGTGTTCACAGAGGAAAGAAGAGACTAGTCAGTGCTGGCTTTAAAAAAAGGAAGGAAATTTTATTACAGTGCTTAACCTGTTCTTGAGCACTTCATTAAAAAATGTTGAGTATACTGTGTCCAAGATTAGTTATTTACATCCATTTAAATTGTACAGAAAGCAATAAATTAGCAGGTTTTTTGGAAGGCTTACCACATTAAACATGAAATTTATTAAAGTGGATGTTAAATTGATGGGGTAGTACCATTTCATTTGAAAATTAAAAGAAACCACATGTCCAGAGAGAGTTCTGTATAATACAGACTGAATATTCAGTTCCTTTCATGAAACTCTGAGCAGGTCAATGCAATTTTCACAATCGTGCTCTCAACCAAAGATTTCTCAGATTAATCTGTTCTCCACCGTTCTAAAGAACTGAACTGTTGATGTTTTCATCAAAAGCATAGAGAAAACTTACCATCTTTGGGCATTTCTGAAATTAATTTGAAATAAAATTTCATTGTTTGAATTTCCTGTCTTGTGGGGAAGGGGTGGAGAAGGAGCTAAAGAATCAGTTAGAATTTCTGGATTGTTTAGGCAAGTTGATTGTTGGCTTGAGTGTCTTCAACTTCACTGACTTTAGTCTTTAACTGGAAGAGGCCTTCCTAAACATCTGCCATTCTTTTTGGGTTACGGCCAGAATGATGGTCACCCTGTGAAGTCACCACATGGCATGGGCTACGCTTGTACAGCTTTCTTTGCAGTCTGTCTCATGGCTTGACAAAGTGTTACCTCCCCATGTTACATTGTTTTTGGTTTTAACCATAGATGCTGAATTCAGCTGATACACTGGGCTTTATTTTAATTACAAGGTTACAGTGGAAACAAAATGAGCTGCACTCTTCAGATGATGTAAGAAAGTCAATTAGGCTTCTAGGTTATGAACTAGCATAGACTTTCATGTTTTTAAGAAGTGCTGATCCAAGACAGGAAGCAATAGCATCTTTGAGCAGACTCTTACATGTCTTTAGAAAAAAACCCCCAAGTTATTTAGCGCACAGGAATGTTACTGCTACACTTGAGGGCAGTTTCCAATAGACTATGAGTGTGCTAATGCAGAACTGGATCCAAGACAGCCATGCTGCCATCACAAGGGTTCAAGCTTGGAGAGGAGTCACTTGGGATGTATTTTTCATGATGTGCACTATACACAAGGGAAGGAGCCAGAGAGGAAAGGTCTTTTTGGGTGTGCTTGTTCCCCTTCCCTAAGAACTACCATGCATTTAACACACAGACATGTGCTACCCCTCCTCACCCTGTGATGGGGGTTTGCTACTCTGGACAGGCAGACAGGGAATGAAAACCCACGGAGGTGGCTGTGGATACAGCTGGAGGGAAAGGCACTCTGCTGCGAGGGGGCAAGCCCAGTTATCTGATGCCTTAATTCTGCTGGGCAGCAACAGTGCCTATGCCTACAGAATTCTCACCACATCTACCACTATTCCCCTCGTGCTGCTGGAACAAGGCAGCCTTGCTGCCCAGTGGGGCTGTTCCTCATCCCACAGAGGGGCTGGAGCAGTGCCTGCTCCCCATCCTGACAAATGGGCTGTCTGGTAGGCCCTGGCACTGCCATCCTGAGCCTCTGTGCAAACACCTGCCCTCAGATCACTCCAAAGCACCTCTGTGATCCCTGAAGAATTCATAACTGAAAAAAAATACTTTGAAAACTGCTGGTTTTAAACAGTCATTAAAAAGGAAAACAGAACTTGGCCAACTTTATAAGGTCCTTTTCTGTGGAATATGCAGAGTAACACACAATGGGAAAAAGCAATTCCTTGCAAATTTAAATCCTTTCTGTGTTTTTCTAGGGCTTTTCCCCTTTGGGAAAGAAAAGAAATAACATTAAAAAACTTCCAGTCTGTCTCTCCAGAATAAATAGCTCACTCAGCTAATAATAAGGAAACACAAAACCATGCATATAACACTACTTAAGGTTATGAAGCAGAGAAACAATACTGAAAAATATGAACTCTGAAGACAGAAAACTGCTTGAATCCTGGGTTTCATGCTAACAAATGGAAGCTAAATGTCAGATCTACAGCGCTCAAATTCTGTGTAATACACACACTGTGGGTGCAAGTGAATGGTAATCACAGCTACCAGTCCTACACTGCACAGGTACAGCCAGCATGGTTGGGTCCAGACCTCAAGAAAAACAAGCTGACGCTTCAGCCATTGTAGTAGCAGAAATAAAACATATTTAAAATTTTACATGCATCTCTGAGCAAGTTTTTTTTTTTAATTACAAGAACTCCCTTTTTTTTTTTTAAGAAAAATACAGCCACTCAGCTTCCCAGATGCCATTATAAAACCGTGGGGACAAGGAGCCTAATTACCTCTGGAATTCTCACATGAGTGGGAGTTAGTACTTAGTTTCTAATCCCACAGAGGCCTAGTTTGCTTATTTCAACCAATGGGTTACAGGTTCCCACCACCCACTCCACCACTTCTTGAGCTTGATTGTTGATTTTGCTGGGATGATGCTCTGCCACAGCCAGCAGCATGACACGGGATGCACAGCGTCTGCCCACAGCACAAGTCAGCTCTGCCCGTGGAGAGCCTTGGCCGGCAGGCTGGTGCAGCAGCACGAGCTGTGGGAAGCAAGGCAGCCCCAGGGGAAAGATGATGTTACTGGCCTGCTGGTGGCATCTCTGCATACAGGAAGTGCCAGGGAACTGAACCAGAGTTTGCCACGTGCTGCACAAATGACTGGGACAAATGAACATCTACAAAAAACCCAAAAACCTCAGGGAAAATCTGTCTGTAAGGTCTAGTCATAAAAAGGTATCTTGTGAGAAACTGACAGTCATGAGTTTCTCAAATGGAATTTAAAATCAGTGCTGTCTATCCTTTGAAATACGCCTTTCAAAAAAAGTTACTATTTCAAAAGTTATGCTATTAAATTACAATTCCTACATCTGTCAGTAACTAAAACATTTAATCAAATTAACTAAGCTACAGCTCTGCCTACAGTTATGACAATATATTGTGAAAGTCGGGTTTGAACTGAACATCAATATATAGCACTTTTTTGTATTACTCCATATTGGACAACAGTTACACATGAAGAAAGAAGGAAAAATGTATAATCAGCATGCTAGGTGCAGTATGCATTTACAAAATTAAAAATACATATATTATATCCAGAAGCAATGTTCACTCTGAATTATCCCGGGGGAAAAACTTTCTTGCTGAGAGGAATGCTATTGGTAAAGTTTGGATAATGCATATTTTCTATGGTAGTTCATGTTTCATCATTGGAATCTTAATGAATTCCTATTTGGGAGCACTTCACATGTACTTCAGCCTTCTAACTCGCAGGGTCTGATCTGTACTCTAAAGGCAGGAGCCCAAGTTCTTCGGAGAGATTAAAGAGAGAGAGGTATCTCTGCAAACTGTTTAGGGCACCTGCATCTTTAGAGCCAAAAACTGCTCTCTGAGGACATCGAAGTGCCCAAGTTAAATACCTGAGGTTAAGTTGTATGAAGTACAGTCCACCTAACAGCACAAATACTTCATTTAAAAGTGAAAAAATATTTGTAAGAATTTATCTAACTGCAGGTACTTTGCTAATATAGCTGTTGTTTAAAAAAGCTTTTGTCCCAATAACTTCATTTTTATGTACCCTACTCTTCATCTTGGCCGTAGGAAAGTGAGGCAGGAGGGTGCCTAAAACTGTTTGTAAAATAAACCTAAAACCACAAAAACTCAAGTCCTCCTCTTCTGAAAACATAAAGTATTCTTTTAGGTATAAAACCTTCGGTTTCTTCAGCCACTCTGCAACTATCTTGATTGAGCCTTCACAATCATGTCTGCATCTTTGGTTCCCACATGGGACACTTTCCACCCCTCCAGCACAGGTTAGGCATGTTGTTTTCACCTACAAATGGTGTGCTACCAAGAGGTATGCCAAGTATTTTCTATCCTCCCTCAAGGATTACAGTTGCATGGTCTCCACTCTTACTTGGGGATTAAGGTACTGAATAAATTGATTGTTTCTCCGTGTAATTCCCTACTTGGTTTTAGTCTACTGCAATCCCTCCAGGCAAATAGCTCAGCAGCTCAGTCAGGGGAGAGAGAAAAATCCAACACTCATGACCACAAAGCTCCTACTGGGCAAGTATTGTACAATCAAACAGTGATGTCTTTTCTCAAACTCATAAAACGATTATATTTACTTTGTCTAGAAAGAGATTACCCATAAACAGATGGAAAATACAAATGGCAGTTGTCCACAGACTTCAATGTGCTGGGGTGAGAAATCACTGCACACCGGCTGTTCTGCACTAACTCCCTACAGGGACAGGAAACACTTAACACACACATAACAGAAATAAGCATATACCAAAGAGGCTTTACTTCTCTATTTGTACTCAGTGTGTATCCAGGTGTTGCAGCAATTCAGAGGGACAGAGTAGCTAGAGTTCTTCACGTTCACACCTTCTATAGATCTTAAACTTTCAATTTTCTGAAGCTTAGCACACAGTAAACTAGGTTCCTTTATTAGGAAGAAACATTTTAATGTGCAAGAACACTTTATTTGAAAGTCAAATATATCTGGTGCCCTATAATAAAGATTTGTCAGCTCACTTTTTGATCAATTACTGATTTCTAAAAGTAATTCTCACTTTGTTTTGGGAGTTTCACTACTTTTTCCTCTGCTGCTCGATCTCTTTTTACCCCTGCTCCTGGATCGAGAGGAACTCCGGCTTCTGCTCCTGCTGCGAGTTCGACTGTGACTTCTGCTGCGACTGCGGCCTCTCCTCTTCCTCCCCCTGCTGTGAGATCTCCTCCTCTCTCGGCTCCTCGACCGCCCCGAGTGGCGCCGCCTCTTGTTTTTGCGGCGGTTCTTTTTTCTCTCGGATTCTCCATTTCTCCGGTAAGAATGATCTGGGCTCGGGCTGCCCCTTCTCCTTGACCGGCTGTAATAGTCATCACGATGGCTTGATCTGTTTCTCCTTTCAGAGTTTTTAGACAACTGATTAGTCCGTTCAGGAGAAATACGTATGTCTCTGTTGGCCTCCCAAAACTCATTGTTTGGGTTTTTGAATACGTGAAGAAAGTTGCAGTGTTTCCCTCTTGGACACTTCTGCCTTTCAAATAAGCCTGCAACAAATTAGGGTTTGCTTTTTTATGAGCCAGGCCAGTTAAATCTCTTTCTTCATTATGTACCTACTGGGAAGAAACTTAATAAACTGAATTTTGCTTCTCCAAACAGAAAAACATGCATCTGACTACCTATCAATTTAATTCACACAAGATTAATTTTGCCTGTGTACTTTTCTTGGAATTAACTTTTCAACAGCTATGAAGGTTTGGTTTCAGCTTAAAACAAATTTCATTTTTTATTTAATGTCATTAAATTTCATTGACTTTAATCTAAAAATGTAAATCTAGATTAAAGTCAAATGTGATAGTTACTGCTAAGACCTGTTGATAGTTCAGAAACTGCTATTGCTTTCCAAGAGATAAGATAGTACTTCCTGTATTTTCACCTTAAGATTATTTCCAAAGCTAGAATCCAAACCTTCTTTTCCTGTCCAAGGCAAATCCACTAGATCAGAACAATTCAGGCACTCATGTGCCATGTTATAATATTCCCTTTCTTTCCCAGATCTACACAAGCAAGTTAGCTCATTTGTCTTCCAAATGGAAATTAACTCCAGCATTAGGCAGATCTGAAAGCTACAGACTAATCCTTCTTTTTCCGCTCCGTAAGTACTCTTTCAATAATACTCGTTCTCTTTTCCAAGTGTTTACATGACTCACCACAAATAGCAGTTTTCCACCTTGTCACAGGACAGAATTCACAATGAAGCTGTCTGCCTGCATACCATCGTCCACTGAACAGGGCCAGAGCTGCCTGGCAGTCCTTCTCCCTTTAAAAAGTAAAAACAACACACAGCATTACCATCACACAATCATTTCATATGTCACTTATCAATCTTGGGCTCCCATTACAGTATGAGAATGAATCACACGGTTTTCAAACACTCATTCATTACTCAGCTTTGGAGTTTAGTTCTAACTCGGTACGACTGCGAGTACTTACGACTGGTACTGGACATACACGTTCCCTCGCAGGTGAGGCTCATAGTTGCAGCTGACCTGAGGAGATGGAAACACAAAGTTAGTGCAGCAGAAGGTCTATGCTGTACAGCAGCTCATGCATTCTGAGGTCGGCTACTAATTTATTACAGCTCATCCATATCAACTTCTATATGATTTTCTTCTGAACACTTAGCCTTAACCAAGAAAAGAAAAAGGCCTTTCTGGCTTATGTTTGACTGCTTCCAGCATGAAGCTTTGATTAACTCTGGGACCTCTGCTTCACTTAGTCCAGAAGACAGCTTGTACTCCACTGTCTTGCACTTGTCTGAGCCAGCCCTACTGTGCAACAGCCAAATTGCTCTGAAAACAATTAGCAGTATCCTCATGTGAAAATGCAGGATTCATTACACTAAGAGAGTCTTTAGAGCAATTTATCTTCACAGCATCCCTGTGACATGGGTTACAAAAGTTGAAGTGACCAGCTTTCACTGTACAGGTTCTAAAAACCTCTTTTTATTAATGATTCAGCATTCAAAGTATATCTAAAGCTGTCAAAAAATACACAAATTACCTTCCAAAAAGCTTGCTGCTAGTTACAAAAGATCCTGATGGACAGGCCCAAGCAGGTGGAACCCAGTTCCCAAGGGCAGAACTGTGATCCCAGCCCTCTGTTGCCCCCAGGCCTCTTCCAGTATCCATACAAATGAGGCTAGGCAGCTCCTTTCATCCCTGAATTCTGACTGACCCTCAGGAAATACCTCTTTGTGCACTGGCCTTCAGTCACAACAACAAGTAGTGGTATAATTAAATACTACAGGATGAGGAGTCAATCTATTTGAGATAAATAAGTGAGAATGATTTTGGCATAGACATTTTTGAGTAGGAAAAAAGAGTGTTTTATCAGGATCTTCCAGATTCTGGAGCAGTTTCCCAACAAGAACAACAGGAATAAAACCTTGGGCTACACTGGAAGATGAAGTCAGCTGAAAGAGGGGTGTGTATAATCTGATCCTAAATGCAGAGACAGCTAATTCACAGCTAAGATCCCTGCAGCCAACATGTCATTTCGAAGCAATTCTAATGTAAAGAAAATGTCCATGAGAATCACCTTGTGATTGCACAATTGTCTGGGAAGTTAAGGAATGCCACACTAATAGTCATAGGAATCCAAGTAGGTGCAGCTTAGCACAGCTGCTCAGAATGACAATACGAAGTCAAGGACCTGAGTTTGCTGGTAAGACATTTCAACCCACCTCCATAGGGAATCTACATCTGTCTTCTGGCACAGAGCACAGCTTGCTGATAGCCCATGAGTCAAAACACGGAGGGGATACTCCTCCAAACAAGCAAAGGTTTCTTACCTATAAAGCTCATTATACTACTATTGAAAATTCACTCTTTCTACTTTCCTCTTGTTTGAAATGCTAATACCAACTCAGTCCTGAGGCAGCTGTCAGCAAATGGAAACAAAAGGAGAAAAGGCATCATGTGCCTCCTGGTGACTGCAAGAAAACACTCGGGAATGACAAGCAGAAGGGGATGCTGCAATAGATTCTGATGCAAGGAGATTTCACCATCCAAGCTGCATATTTTGGGGCAACATGGGACTGTTAACACACATCACTCATCTCTGAGGTCTCCGTTTACAGATCCCTCTTTTTCCCTATAAGAAATCACAATATAAATGGGAAAAAATCAGTATAAAACATTCAGCAAACCAGATGCACAAACTCAGGATGGATGACAAATCTCAACACCATTCACGTAACTTACGTTTTATAATTCTTCCTACTAGAATACCTACTACCTTTTCAGTTCATTGTAATCTGATTTTATTTTATCCAGCCAGTCCTAAAATGACATTGTTTGGCTGTACACTCCAAAAACATTTCATATCCCCACTATTTCAATCCTTAGGCACAAATACAGTAGCTCAGATGTATTTATACTGTCTAACCATCTTAGTGGTCCCTCTGGGGCTTAGTACAGGATAAGAAAAGAGTGGAGCGTGAGATAAGTAGACTGTTGAGCAGCGTGAATAACCTGCAATATAAAAGCACAAGCTTTTATAACAGTTCAGGGGAATGGGAGAGAAGATTCACCCAGAGTAAGACAATGCTCTGTAACAGCAGTGGCAAGTTCACAGGTGACATGAGAGATGCACAGCTTGCTGTAAGGACGCTGTATAGTTCCCTAATGCACATAGGATTTAGCTGGAGCATGTTGGACAGAATTTCTCTTAAGGCTCATAAACTGCATTTAAGATGCATACCTTAAACTGAACAACTTTCCCCACATTCTGAAATTCCGGGAGCACATCCTCATAGAACTCCAGGAACTGCTGGTAGGTCTCCTCGTCACTGTACTCGAGACTCGCATCTGTGTCATAGTCATCCCTCCGGCACTGCTCCATGCCAAAGGTAATGAACATCCCTCGCACGAGGAGTGTCTTGCTGGATGTTGGGTAGTTATGCTTGCGAGAACACCTGGACAGTTGTAGTGAAGAAAGAAAAGTGGAAAGATTGGCACTTGCAGCAGAGAAAGCTTCAAACACTTGCCATTTTCAGTTACAGTTACTATAAAAAACTATCCCTTAGTGTGAGATCAACATATTTCAATTAAACGTGGTTAAATGTGTTCCCAGTTTCTGGAGGGCTTAAAAGACTGCCAGCAGTCCTTCTATAAATTCATTTTACAGTAAGTCCCTGTTCTTTTTGCCAACTGAATAACTTTTACTGAAGTTGCTCTTATCATATGTGGGTTTGGAGAGAGGGAGCGAGAGAAGGACAGCCCGTTTAGACCTGTGGTTGGATGAGTACAAGACCAGTATTTTTCCACTTCTAAAAAAAAACCCCAAAATAATTCTTCTAAGTCAGTCTTATCCTAATCTGCACCCTCTTGGCAGCCATAAAAGTATTAGGTCTCCCTCAGCATCCATCATATTCAGGCTACCTCCCTCATATGCTGAAATGCAGTTCTCCTCCAGACACCATTAGATCCAGTAAGAACACAGATGCTGGGCCTCCATGTTTATTTCACTGTGCTTTATGATCTCCATTTCATACTTCCCTAAGCAACTGCGTCATGTGCTCTCCAACACATTTCTCCTTTTCATGACATGATCAGAAAAGCATTCAGAGCAGCCTATTCTCTTTGTCTAGCACTGGCACAGCACAGACAAACTGCAGGGAGGTCAGGTCTCAAAATGGACAATTACAACCTAGATGTCAGCTAGGAAGTTTCTTTCTGCATCCAATCAGTCAGAAATGACTCTCACCTTCTGGTTGACACCTCAGACTTCAAAAGGCAAACAACAAAAACTTGCACTCTCTAAACCCAAAACTAAAATGGGAGACAATTAATTTGATGATTATTACTTTTTCCTTTCCATTTTAGAGACTGCTCAATTTTACTGTTCAATTTGAATAATAGAACTGAAAAATATTAAACCCAACCAGTATTATCTGTACACAAAATGAATACAGCACGACAGAACAAGAGGAATGCCAAGGAAAATTAATAACCTAAAAATCCAGTATTACTGCAAAATATTAGGGCTTGAATTACTGAGGAAATTGATAATAGTGAACTCAGCCAGTTTTAGCTTCTTCAAGATACAGTGAGCTTTGACAAGATTCAACAATTATTTACTGGTAGTACTGGCTCTTAGTTTTCCACAACTGCTTCCAACACATCCTTCCAGTCCTTACCCTGGCTGTACTTGTCCTTCTACTTAGAGATATTAAAAGAGATTAAAATGACCAGAATAGGGCAGAATATGATGTTTCTCAGTATTTGTTTTCCAAGGTTTATTTGTAGTTCAAAGCAAAACTGAATTCTATGCAAGCCATAAATAATCCATGGAGGCTACCTCCATTAAAGACCACTGAAACAAAAACACTGCAAAGATTACAAAGACCTAGCCATTTGAAAAGCAAAAATGCTGTCTGCAGTGAAATAGATGGCTAAATTTTTATTATGGAATTCAACACGTATTTCAGAATAGGAAAAAAAAAGGTGTGGACTTGAAGCTTCCACACATAGTTGGATTATCAAATAATTATCCACAATATACATCACACAAAAAAAATCAGGGATTTTCTAGTGAGATGCTGCATTTGGGTCATCATCATTCCTGGTCACTGATGAACATGTACTCCATGAATCAATTTATACTTTTGGCTTTCTCTGTGTCCTCTGGCAACAAGTTTTGTCATTTGTTTCATATGAGAAACTCCTTTTTTAATGCTGGTAAACACAAGGAGAGACCTGATTAAACTGCAAATAATCCATCTCATCCTACTCATGAGTTTCCTGTTCATCTACCACAGCTTTCTTCCATCCCCTCTTTGGAAGCAGAGTCTAGACTCAGGCACTTCTCCCACAGAGCTGTTGCTCATCTCTTATCATCTTCTTGTCCTTCTCTGCTCTTGCCTTTTACTGTACTTCCCTTCTGAGACAGGGCACCCTATCAGTGTACAAGAATCAAGAATGAATGTATCACACATTTAAACAGAGAGAATTCTGGAAGCTTTCACAACTGTGCAGATTTGCTTTAACTTGTTTTAGTCCATTTGGGATTTGATTTTATCTTTTAGACAATGCAGCATATGCAAATTAGACAACATAAAAAAACAACATCTGACATTTCAGGCCTGTACTAATAACAGACCAAATACATTCTGTCTGAATATATCTGTGCATGTGCCAGAGCTAAGGAAAACTCAGTGTGACCAATGTAATCAGAAGGCACCATCAGTAATATGCCATAACAATAAACAGCTCAATTCCAATAGCTTCTGCTCTAAATCCACAACCAAATACATGAAACTATTTTATATAGTAATTTTTCTTCAGTTTGCTTATGACCTAATGAAGTTGCCTCCCTTTTATCTCCCCAAAACACTTCTATGATTACCTGTCTCCAAACCGGCAGGAACCTGTTTTAATATAGAAAGGGCAATTTGCTCTGTCCTTCTCTGTTCCCAGATTCTCTGGGGGCTCTGGGTTATGCCAACTTGCACCATTCTCTAGCTGTGGAAAAAACATTAAAATACACAGAAGTTAAAAAAAGAATTAAAAAAAAGTAAAAAATAAAATTAACAACTGAACCCACATGCAGTTATGAGCACTGTTTTACTACAAGGCAAGTTGAACCTATTTAAAGCATTGCCTTCAAAGCTGCCCAGTGCCTTGGGTCTCACTTTATACATCCCTGTCATGGTTTAGCCCCAGCCAGGAACCAAGACCCCTGCAGCTGCTCACTCACTGCCCCACCAGCGGGATCAGCGAGAGAATAAGATGGGTAAAAGCTGGAAAACTCATGGGTTCAGATAAACACAGTTTAACAGGGAAAGCAAAAGCCACACAAACAAGCAAAGCAAAACCAAGGAATTAATTCACTGGTTTCCATGGGCAGGCAGGTGTTCAGCCATTTCCAAGACAGCAGGGCCCCATCATGCGTAACAGTGACTTGAGAAGACAAATGCCATCACTCCAAATGTCCTTCCCTTCCTCCTTCTTTCCCCCAGCTTTATGTATTGAGCGTGATGTCATGTGGTCTGGAATATCCCTTTGGTCATTTTAGCTCACCTGTCCTGGCTGTCTCCTCCCAACCTCCCATGCAACCCCAACTTCCTGGCCAGTGTGGCAGCATGAAAACCAGAAAAGGCCTTGGCTCTGTGCAAGCCCTGCTTGGCAGTGACAGAAACATCTCTACAATATCAACCCTATTTTTAGTGCAAATCCAAAACACAGCCCCATACCGGCCACCATGAAGAACATTAACTAGTCAAAACCAGCACAACTGGGAGAGAGAAAGCTAGAACTATTTACTTGTTTGGGCAACAGCTCAAAGCTCAGTAAGCTTAGCGTTACTGCTGTTCTGTGCATCTAGAAATGACTAAAATAAAAATAACCTGCCACAGGTCAGAATTTAAAAAAATTAAATTCATAGTTAGCACTGAAAGTAAAAGTGTCCATACTGATCATCTTGGGCCATTAAGATTTCTAGAACTGAAAATGGGCTTACCAAGTTGCAAGCCTTGACTGACTATACCAAGACACAAAAAGGGGACTTCATTCTAACCAAACAATCTGTAAAGCTGAGTGGCCTAAATTCTCATTTTAAATCAACTGAAAACTCTATTTACAAGCAGCATTTGACCCTGCTACGAGTTCTGTTCATGACTTGCAGCCGTAATTTTCTCTCACCAGAGCAGCTCAGTTACTTCAGCAGTAACTGAACCCTGAACTGATCCCATAATGCAGTCTCTAACGTACCACATTTCTGCCTATTCTTTTGCAGACATGGCTGCTAATACACCTTGAGCTCTGTGCATTTGGGTTCAGAGTTCAGAGCATTTTTCTACCCATATTATGACACAGTAAGACACGCTACCAAAAGAACTGTTTAAAACATGGTTTGGAAACGAATGTAGCTATGGTGATCAACACATAATGGATTAACTAGGTTAAAACTTAATTTTCAGATTCATGCAGTGGTTTCAACACAGCAAGAATCTTCACAAGTTTAACTTTATGACAGACATAAAAACACAAATTATTCTTTAAGGCAATCTCTAAGATTCAAATGAAAACTGCAGTTTTCTTTGCTACACACGCTGCCAGCTCGAGATCCATGCTCTTCCAGGCATCTGAACAGTCAGCTTCTCCCTCCCCTACCTTTTCCTTAAGAATTTGTGCCCTGCTCTACCACCGAATCCACTTATTTAGAGCCTGCCAGCTGCTTAAAAACACAAGTTTGTCTTGCCACCCAGGATGGACAGATTTACTTAGAATTACAATTCACAAATAAGCCATCATACATAGTGTTTTTTAACAGCACACAGCAGTATTTCCAGGTTCATTTTGACTCAGATCTCCTGAACAGTCATCAGCATGCACAGCTGCACTGCCACCAACCAGCCAGCAATATGCTTAATTATGTTCCACCCAGTAAATAATTGTTTACAGCTCATGCAAGCCAATATATATAAGATTTAGTCAGGCCATTAGGTTCTCAAGAGCAGATGGACAGCATGCTAGAAGGCAAACTGCGGATGGAAATTAAATTACTGTTCAGTTCTTCTTCAAAAAGTCTTTGAGCATACCTGGCTTTCAGCTTGATCCAGCATCCTCTGCACAGCTGCCTATAAATGGTGCAAACACAGGACTAGTGAAAACCCTGAGGACACGCAAAACATCTGGTTTCTTTAGTTAAGAACCTAATTTACAATACTCAATGATTATGCACAATGAAAGTTTGATGGAGTTTGCTTTAAACACAGGAGATTTGCTTTGGCTCTGCAGCAGTTCTCGTACTACAAAGCTGTTAAAGGATACATCAGGTAAGACCCTCACAGAGATGATTTTCTAAACTGAACAATGGTGAACACAGAAGTTTAATTTTCTTTTTTAAAACTATCATTGAAATATTGAATACTTAATATCTCCTGCTCTAGCACACAGCCTGGTTTCAGTTAAGTCCATAATCATTTAGTTACATTAAATTTTTAACTTAAGCATTCTACGTAGCACAATGCTCCATGAGCCTCTGTTAAAGCAAAAGATTTAACTGTTAAGAAACTTAAACATCATAAGTTAACTGTATCTAGCCTTACAAATACAGGAAAACAAGGAGGATATTCTTTCCCTTTTTTCTTCTAATTGAGCTGAGAAAAAGAATATCACTCTCCAAGACCGGCTGGAAATCAGTTCTACCAAATTATTCTACCAAGTTGCAAGAAAAAAAGACACTTAAACATAATCAATACAAGAAAATGTGCTAGTCCTGTTGTAATTTGGAGGACAGTTATTTAAATTAAAAAAGAGCAAATAAAAATTCAAAAATGCAATCCAGTATGAGAACACAAGACAGTCTGGTACTAATCACCAAGAATGTCAGATATTATCCACCCTATTAAAGAAAAACAAAACAGAAAAAACAAAAAAACAAACCACATAAAAAAACCCCAAGCCAAAACCAAAACCACACAAAAAGCCCCAAACTACCCCCACCCATCAGACCACAAAATCTACTTTTTCATCTTCAGGAGGGAAATTAGTTTTGTTTTTTAAAATCACTGTTAGAATTTGAATAAGCTGCTGTTCCAAGACACAGGCAAAATCAATTAAACAACTTTCAGCTTCTGAAATGGGTGGCTCCACTCCTAGCTGGGTAATCAGTTTCCCTCTGGGTGCCTGTCAATGCCCTCTATGAGCCAATTTAACTCACTAACACAGTAAAATAGTAACCCAGAAAAACACAGAGCAAACAAGCCTACAAGGAAAGAAAAAGAAAGCAGCTTCCATGTAGTTCAGGAAACCAAATTATCCCACTGAGCACTTGGGTAAACACAGACACAAGGAGAGGGGGGGAACAAAATCCTGATGTTACCATGGTTCATCTCCCTTTGAACTGTATCTCAAACAAAGAACGTGAACATCATTTTCTCTCCCTACTCTGCAAAGAGTGAAATCCACACTTAACACCAGAGGAAGTAAGACAGGAAATACAACAACTGCTGTTCTCTGGCATTCCTCGGACAAGTGTTACCCCATCAGTGGCACAACCGAGTATTAACTGTGGGAGACGGGACTGTCTGCTCATGGCTCTTCTTCTGCTGTATTCACCAGACACAACAGCAAAACATCTCCCAGTGAAACTTTTGTGCTTGTGGAGAATCTAAAATGAGCAAATCTTAGAATGCTGCAGTCACCCCTCACTGGCAGTAACAGGCCCGTCCTCACACTGGATTTCTGTACAGGACATCTTATATCCAGGTCATTGAAATTACAAAAAAGAATGTATCATTAACAGAAATGTTATCAATTATTTGTATCTTCAGTATCATTTTTTATTCCACCCAAGATGCTCTGAAAAAAAGATACGTCCTGTTGGATGCGTCAGGTAAAGAGGAGCTGTAACACATCTTTTGATTAAGAACTATGTTAAGGAACAGCAGCAATGTACTTCCATATTCCATATCCTCTTTGGGCATTTTCTTCAGTACTGACTGTGTTCAACTGGGACTTTAAGGAAGGACCATCTTTAACACACGATGCAGAAAGTGCACATATCAGAACCTGCACTGGCAGTGTGCCTTCATATTTAACTGATGTAAACAATTACACACTGAGAACAACAGATGTGTTAAACACATTACTCTTCTATATGGATCCACTAGATACTCTTTAACAGTGAATAATAGGTTTTGGAACTTAGACAGAATTGAGTAACTAACACATTTATCCATTTGCTAAATTATAACAAAATCCCTCTTTAACATGTATAACTGTTGCATCTCATCACATAACAGGATATATAACACGTTTATCCTCCCACCACCAGGAATCACCTCTCTTTCTTTCTTCTCCTGTTGCTTCTGTTGTGCCACTTCTCTCTCTTTTCTTTGCTGCTCTTCCCATTCTTCTTTGATCTTCCTCTTTAGGATAAAAAAAAATATATTTATTTAAGGAAACAATGCTTTATAATCCAAGTCAAAATTATCTTGTTTTGCCTCAACTATTTTGTTGGATTCAAACAACATCTTGACCGTTAAATTTCCATCCTGTCACAAGCAACTAAATCTCTGTTGTTTGCTCTTCCTTCTCAAATTTGCTCTTCTAAACAAGAGACAGAACAGCCTACATTTTCAAACACACCAGCATCAAGAAAAATAGGTCCATGACAGAACAGGAAGAGTCTTACACTAAGTCTACCTTATTTCCTGACACAACTGTAACAGTTAGTTTATACATCACCTCCTCTTCTTCTTGCCGTTTTCTTGCAGCCTCTTCTTTTTCTTTCTTTAGCTTGAACTCTTCTTGGGCCTTTTCTTCTCTCAGCAACCACTGCTCATGTAGTTTTTGTCTACCAAGAAAACCAGACATTACTTAGACCACACATTTAATGACTACCACAACTGATGTGACTGTCACGCACACAAGTCAAATTTATTACTGCAGCAATAACTGCAGTTATCTTCTTTAAAAGAGAAAATTCCACAGGTACCATTCAAGCATTAGAGAAAAGAACTGTGTAGCCTGAAATACTCGTAAAAGATTCTGTTTTACAGAATATATTCAAACTTTTCAAAGTATCAAACCAGAATTGACTACCAAAGTGTCTACTGCATAAATGCCATTTCCCAGCTTTTTCACCTTTCTGCCTCAAGTTTTTTTTCTTCTTCTTCTTCCTCCTCTTCCTCCACTTCCTCCTCTTCCTCCTCAGATACAGATTCATCTTTTTCTGTAGATTCTGAGAAAAAAACATGAAACAATGCATCTACATAACCAGATACTATGGCCAGCAAAGATACACAAAATCATACCCTTAAAAAAAACAAAAAAGAAAAAAAACAATCATTTCTAGTTCCACTGACAGCACCAAACACTTCGCAGTTACCTGAGTCCCTCAGCTTGGCAAGCGCCTGCCGCTTTTTTTTCCTCTTCTCTTTCTTCAGAATAGCTCTGTACTTTTGATGGCTGAAGATGAGGAACACAAAGATGAGAAAACAGCCATAAAAGTAATTTTTACTGTCATACATGCAATTATTTTCCTTCAGCAGAACAAAATTCCACAAAACACAAAAGGAACAGCCATTCAAATGAAACAGTACCTGCAGTGGCATCTGACATGACAATGAAATTTGCAAATCAGTGTCTGTGCTGTTAAAGTTGCACATGGGCAGCAGCAACAAGACACCACACACGGGGGTGTCACCCTCCTTGACCTCTGCAATATTTGACATTATCACCAACTTCATGAAATCTCCCTCAGTTCCCGAAATGTGGGTCGCTAGATCAGATCAGGGAGAAAAACTTGGGAATCTCCCACCCTAAAATTTTGGCATTTTCAGCACATTCTAGCCTTTTTAATGAAATTTTAAGTCTTCTCTCCCTTGATATTCTCCACTGGCAGCTGCCTCAATGCACAGATAAGAAAACACACTCCACGTATACAGACAACGCTCAGCTCTGCCCTTCTGCTACAGAAACCTGGCCAGACGTTCCCCTGATTGTCTGACAGCTCTGCATGGCTGCCTACAGCCAGCCCCATGTTTTCACCAGGGTTAAAAGTCCTCTAAGTATCTAAAAATGCCTTTCCACATCAAGCCCTTTTCTGTCAATTTTCATTCTATCTCCATCTTCCTAGACAGTTCATAATGGAAAAAGGCAAGGGAGGGACGATCTCCAACTCTTGTCATTGTGCCACACCAAATACTGACAAGAGATCAAAACCTTCCCATTATGGAGTGTGTAATTTTAAATGATTCCACAAGTATAACTCAAGCAGACAGAATGTTATCAGCATCTCCAATCCTTGTGTTCAGGGCTGCTCACACAGTCACCATCTAAAATGACACTGGAGCCCTAACATTTACAAGTCTTTCCAATAACAAAAAAACTCCATTAAATTCCAAGTTCAGCAGTTTTGCATATTTGTTATTAAAAAACCCCCCTCAACTTCATCTCTGATCTACAGCCTTAACAGTGGTGTTACACTGCTGGACTAATCATCTTGAGTGTACCAGTTTTCACTGATGGACAACTGTTCATTTTCTTACCACGGTGGCTGCCCCAGCGAGAGCAGTGTCCCCACCCGGGCACTGCCTCTGACCTGGCCAGCCTGGGGGACTCCACGTGTCTGGCTGAAACGGATCGCATCCCTCAGCAGGTGCCTGACGCGAAAGCAACAACCTCCTTCCCAGTTCCCAGGGGTTCTTAGGCACTCTTGAAGCCCAAGGAAGGAAGGGAGAGCCAGCTCCCCTCACTCCCGGGCCAGCAGAGCACCGCCGTCCCAGGGCCGGGGTTCGCCTCCCCCCGAGCCGAATGACACCGAAGCACGGCCTTGGCACAGACCTGGAGGCCGCACCGGGGACTCCCGTCCCTGCGCCGGGGCGGGACGGGGCTCAGCCCGAGCACGGACATCTCGCTGCCTCCCCGCGCCTCACATCGTCCAGGGCCGCCGCTGCCCCGGGCGCTGCCCCGCCCCGCAGCCCCGGCGCCCCTGCGGCCCCGCTCGCTGCCCCAGCGCTGCGGCGCTCCCACCCCGCGCACCCTCGGCCCCGGTTACCTCCGCCCCGCCC